>CM021107.1:198711684-198725947 GCA_007115665.2 Sequoiadendron giganteum | reverse complement strand
AGAAGTTATAGGGGTTGAGGAATTAGGGTTTAAGGGTTGAGGGTTGAGGGTTGAGGGATTAAGAGGGTATAGGGGCTAAGGGATTAGGGTTTAGGGGTTGAGGGTTGAGGGTTTAAAAGGGTATAGTGGTTGAGGGATTAGAGTTTAAGGGTTCAGGGTTCAAGGATTAAGAGAGTATAGGGATTGAGGGATTAGGGTTTAAGGGTTGAGGGTTGAGGGATTAAGAGGTAATAGGGGTTGAGGGATTAGGGTTTAAGTGTTGAGGGTTGAGGGTTGAGGGTTGACAGATTATGAGGGTATAGGGGTTGAAGGATTAGGGTTTAAGGGTTGGCGTTTGAGGGTTGAGGGTTGAGGGTTGATGGATTAAGAGGGTATAGGGGTTGAGGGATTAAGAGGGTATAGAGATTGAGGGATTAGGGTTTAAGGGTTGAGGGTTGAGGGTTGAGGGTTGAGGGTTGAGGGATTAAGAGGGTATAGGGGTTGAGGGATTAGTGTTTAAGGGTTGAGGGTTGACGGATTAAGAGTGTATAGGTGTTGAGGGATTAAGATTTAAGGGTTGAGGGATTATGATTTAAGGGTTGAGGGTTGAAGGTTCAAAGATTAAGAGGGTATAGGGGTTGAGGGATTAAGAGGGTATAGGGGTTTAGGGATTAGGGTTTAATGGTTTAGGGATTAGGGTTTAAGGGTTGAGGGATTAAGAGGGTATAGGGGTCGAGGGATTAGGGTTTAAGGGTTGAGGGTTGAGGGTTGATGGATTAAGAGGGTATAGGGATTGAGGGATTAGGGTTTAAGGGTTGAGGATTGAAGGTTCAAGGATTAAGAAGGTTTAAGGGTTGAGGGATTAGGGTTTAAGGGTTGAGAGTTGAGGGTTGAGGGTTGACGTATTATGAGGGTATAGGTATTTAGGGATTAGGGTTTAATCCCTCTCTATCTTCCACTCTCTGCTTCTCCCCTTCTCCCACTCTCTCCCACTGTCTCCCACTCTCTCTTTATCCCACTCTCCCTCTCTCTCCCTCCCTCTCTATCTCCCACTCTTCACGTCTCTCCCTCCCACTCTATCTCCCACTCTCTCCCTCTCTCCCTCCCACTCTCTCTTTCTCCCACTCTCCCCTTCTCCCTCCCTCTCTATCTCGCACTCTCCCCCTCTCAACCTCCCACTCTCTCAGAAAATCCTATACTCTCAAAAATACACTAAGAAAACCAAATTTCACATAATGCGAGCACGTTTTTAACTCCACTAAAACAGTGAAAAACTGTATATACCCATGATTTGAAGGCCCATAGTCTACATATTCCCTTGGTTCTGTGCGTGCTATAACAAAAAATAGCTTTTTGATGATGTTGTGAAGTGTGCAAGCATCTTTTTCACATTCCATCACCTTTTCCATGATCTTTTTACCGCCTTTGCATGAAATAGCAGAGTTTCCACATTGAAAGACATATAATATCAATTGAAGTTTGAATTCCATTGAAAACTAATATACAATTGAAGTGTGGAAGGGAACAAGCTTTTGAACAAGTCAAATTGTTGTGGAGTTTGAAGAAAGAAGAAGCTAAGGCTACATAATTGTGTTGAACTCCTCCATTTGAAAGTCTAGTTTTTAAGGTATGTGAAGTCTTTACACATTTTCTTTCATTATATTATGGCTTGCTTTCATTTCTGTTTTTCATTATAACCTTAGGATGTCAATGCACATTTTAAATTACCAAATTATATACACAATTATATACACTTGCCAATTATAGAAATTCAAAACCATTCACCAAAATTCATCCGTTAAGACAACTCCAAGCCTCTCCCATTCCTCTGAAGGGTCCAAACAACTTCCAATACCTCTGCACAAACTGATGTAGTACAAAGGAAGAAATAATCACCTTTCTTGACACACTTATTCAACTATATTTCCCTTCACAAAACATTTGATTCATATACTCAAATTAGCATTAAGAGTTCCCAATTCCTTAAGGACCTTCAAAACACCTTGAAAATATTGAAAATAACTGATTACAATCAACTAGGTTCCTCAAAACATCAACCAATGATTATGTCATTCACATGTTTTCTTAAATCTTCCATAATGGCACCATTGTTTACAAACACAAACTATAATTCTTAAGGCACAACCAAACCATTATTTGCTTAATAAATCTTTGTTTGAGTTAGTACAACAAAAATGAAACCTTTCATAATTCTGCCCTTACACATAAATTTAGTTCCTTTGTTCACTTTCCACATTACTAGGAGCCAAGCATCTGCAAACTATCACATGTATCTCCCAAACCGTGCACACACTTTAAATTGTGATACTCATTTTTGATGTAGAGTTAGAGGACCCAAAACCATTGAAGATGTCAAATTTACTTCAAAAGCCATCTAAGAAGATTAAAAAAGCATAATGGACCAATCCCAACACTCCTCCAAGCTGGACAACAAACAAAAACATTATTTCCCAAATTTCACCCTTGGAATATAGTTACTGTGCAAAACTAGTTTTGGGCCCTTAACTCCAAAACTTTTGAAAACACTAGGAAAATTAAAAAATGATTGTAGCACCAATTTTAGAGTTGCAAGACATACCTTAACCCATCAAATGACTCCTTTGGGACAACATTAAGAAAACTGACCTTTTTCACTATTTTAGGCCTCCAAGTAGGCCAATTTTACAAAGGAACTGCCCTTATATCTTCACAACAGACTTCCAAACCCAAAAAAAATCTTTAATTAGGTCTCAAAATAAGATAATTTCTAGGTCTTAGGACCTTACCCGCTCAACTAGGCTTCCAATACAAAAACCCCCATTTTTTAGTGCAAAGAGGGAGGGTTTATAGAAACTTCTATCCCCGGGCATTCCCAAACCATTCCAAACCATCAAACATCTTCAAAATACCCTACACAAGGTCAAAATTTCATTACATAGACCACTCCTTCAACACTTTTTCAAAATCACTCCTTGGTTCCTCAAAATTTCATGGAAAAGTGCTTGTTTGAGCTAAGAACCACAGATCTTATTGTCATTAGTTTCATTCCAAGGCATGTTCAACAATAAAATACCCTACTCTAACAATGTGCATTCCATCCCACCAAGAAACAAGTCATAACAGTAGGTGGGATGGTTATTTCATAATTAAATCCTACTCAAACCCTTGACTAGCTTGAAATGAGCAGTTTCATAAAATTGTCAATTACTCCCTTCAAACGTCAAGTTAAGCCCTGAGAACTGAAGCATTAGAGACTTAAGACATGTTCATACAATATTATATTAGTTTTCTATCAAGGGGAGGCTGTATAGATGTGTACAATTGCATGGAAGTGCAAAAAAACCAGTGAATTTCTGCAAACGAGCATTTTTTTATCAAAAAATAGATTTCAAAATGAACAAAAATCCTCCCTTTGAGCCAATGGAGGTTGTTTAAACCTTTTTCAATCAAAACTAACTCCACCCAATTCCTATAACTAAAAAACAACCACCTTTGAAAGCTCATATAACCGGTACATAAAAAATGTCTTTAATGACCCTCTCACAACATGAAGATACCCAAAATTGAATCAAATTTCAAAATGGAAGAATAGATTGTCAAGGTGCTCCTACACCACAAACTTATCAAACACTCACAATGCCATTCACTCATTAGTTTTCAGAATCACCATCATGGTTATTCACTTTTAGTTAGAAATGTGCTTTGGCTAGCCTAGTGCTTCCATAGTTTGTACACATTTGTTTATATGCTAGGTTAACTTTTGTACATGATGATTGTAAGTATTATTTAAATGAAGCCTTAAATGACATATATTTTTCAATTATCTTGAATGGATACATTTTTTAGGAACTAATATTCGTCTCATTACCATGGTATAGATAAAATTATCCCCCATGCCAAAGAAAAAGACAAAGAGGAAACTAATAGACGAAGAGAACGAAACATTGAAAGAAAAGGAGAGAGTTCAGGTAGCGGCATATCATGAAAAGAATAAATTAGAAACGATTGATCAAAACAAACCGATTGTAGAGGAACCTCAACCATCAAAAAGAGAATGGGAATTGGCAGTACAACAAGCACGAATGTGAAAGCATCGTCGTAAGACAAATTCAGATACCGTAGTTGGAGACACACCCGCTACGAAAAGTGAATATGAAGGGACACCATTAAGCACATGTGAATATGGAGGGACACCATGTATCACAAGTGAATATTGTTGGACACCATCCAACACATCTGAAGTTGAGAGTACAACATCACTCGAAATTGATGAAGAAGGTATGCCATCATTCCCATGTGAACCTCAAGGTATGTCTTCTTCTCCACCCTCGATCGAAGGTATACAATCTAGCCCACCTCAATTAAATATTGATGAAATTCCTAATGTTGAGATGTATGTACCTAGGAGAACACCACCAAGAATTTTGCATAGAAACCCAAAGGATTTGATTAATATTGATGATGAGATTTTGTAGCACATGGAAGGTAAGATTTCAACACGCACTTGTAGAAGATATGCTGATAAGATTTGGGAATGATTCTTTGCAAGGATAAATGAGATTGCAAGATGTCAACTATTTGTTGAAATGATGTGGGGTGTAAAGTGTAGGAACATCATGAAGACTCTTGGGTTGAGAACATCGAATGCATCAAGTGAAGACACTATTGTAAAGAATCTACTAGATGATTATGAGAGTGTGGGTAAGACCTCATGCTCAAAGGATAGTAATGTCACCCGATGTGTCATTACATCGACTTTGGTAAGTTGTCAAAAAAAGAGAGCTCGCCTAATTAAAAAGACTAGTGAAAAAATAGGAATTAGGAGAAAAACTTTATCAAGAGCCGTTCAAAGGCGAAAAATAATTGAGGGCAATGATGCAAATGAATTATGGGCATTCTTGGGGAGACTATCATGAAAAGATAAAGAAGTTGTCAAAGCCTTGAGAACACTAATTGAAGAGTATTGGAAGAATAACACAAGGCCATCTCTGAATCAAAGGTATGTAGTTAGAAGGAGAATCGGTAGTCAGAATCGTGAGCCACATGCAAAGCATTTTTTGGATATGACTCAAACCCAATTTTTTTGGAAATTTCAAAATGATTATCCTCAAATTAGTATTTCTCAAAGATTTTTTGAATTGCTTAAACCTTTTTATGTCAAGATAAATCACACACACACTACTTGTTGTTGTAGACTACATATTGAATTTTCTAACCATTATGATGTTTATCATTCTATATGTTTAGATTTGAATACTAACGATGTTTTGCAGGATTGTGGCATAGAAGCCCCACCAAAATATTCAAGAGAGTTAATATCAAAAAATTTATGTGAAATAGAGGATGGCCAGATATTCTATAGGACAACATGCTTGGATGGTTCATGCAAGCGTTGCGGTGGCTTCCAACGTATGCCAGTATGTCAACATATGGAAAGCACAGATGAGGTGGGACAAAAACTAGTAGAGTTTGGGAAGTATAAAAAAATGGCATATGCTACAAAATATGGGTCTCAAGCAAAAAGGTGTGATTTGGTTATTGAGAAGATTCCAGTGTACAAATTTATGACCACATTTTCTGACAGTATACTATCTGAGTATGCAATGCATACCCATAGAGCTCGATGGTTGGACACGCAGTTCAAGCTATGCAAGGACACCTTTCTAGTTGGAAGCATAGTATCCATGGTTGACTTTGTAGAGAACTACACTCTGCAACCACAACATGAGGTGCAGTCACAATATTACAACTCCACACAAGTTTCGATATTTGTGCACATAGTATTCATTCATGCATCTAATAGTACAGATGAGCAATTTAAGATATTGAGGGAGTACCACTTTTACATTAGTGATGATTGCACACATTCTCCAAAGTTCATGCAAGGTTGCTTCCAAATGTTCTACAGGGGTTTGGCTCTGAGGTGCATAGAATAAAATTAGCATATAATATGGTCTGATAACTATGCAACATAGTTCAAGAATTCACGCATGTTCTACTAGTTGTGCAGGATGCATGTCATTATAGGTGTTCAATATATGTGGAAATTTTGTGAGGATGGACATGGAAAGGGGGAGCATGATGGTGCAAGGGCACATGTGAAAAGAGCATTAGCACGAGAAGAGTTAAAGTATAAAGACAGTGCAAAGTTGATAGATGCAAAATCAATCATCGAGTGGTGTAATGCTTTGATGGGTCTAGGTAATGAAGGTACATCTTCAGTTCATAGATTTTCTTGGTTGATGGATGATACTAACATTGCACCATATGAAGACTATTGTACACCAATAGGATTGAGTGAGGTACACTCTTTCCTTAGCTCAAATGTAGGTTCATGGAGTATCGATACACAAAAGATGGCATGCTTTTGTTCTTCATGTACAATGCAAGCCTGCAATGATTGTGAGTCAGGGGAGTGGGTTGACAAATGGTTCACAAGTTATCTTAGCCCACTTCACACGTATCGCCCTTCGACGGCATTAGAATTGACACATATGGAATCATCGACCGACTTTGACCACGTATCAGATCTAGTTCAATGAGGTGATATATCTACTTTCTTAGTTGTTGAAATTCCATATCGTTATCTTACTTTGTACTATATTCATAATGTTGAAAAATTTCAAGATATTTTTTGCACATATCAATGCAGTGCATGTTTATGCATTTATTGCAGATGAAGACAATGAAGAGGGAATAGACTATTACTTGTGTCATTGTGTTGAGACCAAAAAAAAATTGGAGGCCCCAGTTATAGATGGAGAAAACATCGAATACCCTGCAGGCTCAGTTGTGGTTACTAGAACATGGCTTAGAAGGTACCCACATTCAAGTGTTAAACATTGGCTATTTCAGGACTTTGACATGCATCGTAAGATTCTTCATTACTCGAACCTTGTCGTAGCATCCATTGTTCATTTGACCAAATATGGGGGTAGACCTTTGAACAAGATGTTATGGAAGGTCCGTGAGTCTGACCATGAGGCAATACTTGACACAATAAAGAATAGAGCATACCTGGATGGTTCGTTGGACTAATTTGTAAGTAGATGCACATTGGTTCTTATTAATTTATACTTGTATGCACATTAATTTGTTTGATGCCAATGCTATCATCTTCTTTTACAGTGATTGGTGTCCTCTTGCAAAAAATACAGATATATGAGCCATCCATGAGAATGTTAGCTATAAAAGCAATGCAACATCCTTATTTTGATGCCTGCATGCAACATTTGTAAGTGCCTTACATCTATTTTTTTTTCATTTCCATTTTGGATGCTCTTTCTTTTTCTCTTTTACTTTGCGTATTTGTAAGTAAACTACTAAAAATTGATTGATCTTTCATTGCATAAAATGTTGATTTAAGAGCCATCAAAGACAATCTCAGCCAAAAAGGCAATGCAACATCCTTATTTTGATGATCTTGACAAATCTTAATTTTGATTTCAAGCCATTATAAAAGAGTGTGTGAAGCTTAGTGAGGGAATGTCAAGTTACTCATTTGAAGTTAACCTCATAATGAGCACCTATGATGTAGATATTTAAAGAGAATCTCGAATGTATGAGTGACATTGTAAAAGATCTGTGAGAACAAAGTGCCTGAGGCATTGTAATAAGATATAATTACATAATGAGATAATCTCAAATATTGTAAGGTTTCAGTTCATGTTTGGTGTAGTAGCACCTTGTTCTATAAATGCATTGAATAGGAAAATTTGCAAACTTTGAATTTTGAAATGTAAATAATGTGAAAAAGGTCATATAAAGGTCATGTAAACAATTTGCAACTTTTTTTTTGCAACTCATGTGACAAAGTGGATTGTTCCAACATGTCTGAATAGGTATTTTTACACTAAGCATGGTCCTCTTCCACACCGAAACACGTGTAATCTCTCTGAGCTATGTTCCACCGGATCGATCCCTTAAGGGTCCAAAGTGCAAAATAAATGCAAACTTCAACGTGCTATTACTCAAATATCATGATGCTTAGAAACTTCTCATTTGATCCTATAGGATCATGTTGAGCCCCTCTACAAAAACCTCTCTCGGTTTTGGCTATCTCAGAGTGGTTTTCCCATGGTGGCGGATTTTCACTTGATGGAAAAAGCATCAAATGCAAGTAGTGCAAAGTTGCAAAGTGGTGCAACTTTCGTTTTGCAACTCATGTGACCACACTAACTACTCCAACACATCTGAATAGGTATTTTTACGCTATGCATGGTCCTCTTTCACACTGAAACATGTGGAATCGCTCTGAGCTATGTTCCACCGTATCGATCCCTTAAGGGTCCAAAGTGCAAAATGACTGCAAACTTCAGCATGCTATTACTCGGATATCATGATGCTTAGAAACTTCTTGTCTAATCCTATAGAATCATGTTGAGCCCCTCTACAAAAACATCTCTCGGTTTTGGCTATCTAAGAGTGGTTTTTCCATGGTGGTGGATTTTCACATGATGGAAAAAGCATCAAATGCAAGCAATGCAAAGTTGCAAAGTGGTGCAACTTTCGTTCTGCAACTCGTGTGACCAAACTAACTATTCCAACATGTCTGAATTGGTATGTTTACACTAGGCATGGCCCTCTTTCACACTGAAACATGTGGAATCACTCCGAGCTATCTTCCACCGGATCAATCCCTTAAGGGTCCAAAGTGCAAAATGGCTGCAAAATTCAGCATGCTATTACTTGGATATTGTTACACTCAGAAACTTCTCATCTTATCCTACACGAAGGCATTGCACCCCTCTAGAAAAAACTCTCTCGGTTTTGGCTGTCTTGGAGTGGTTTTCTCGTGGCGGCAGATTTTCACTTGATGGAAAAAGTGTCAAATTCAAGTTGTGCAAAGTTGCAAAGTGGTGCAACTTTTGCTTTGCAACTCGTATGAACAAACTAATTGTTCCAACACATCCGAATAGGTATGTTTATGCTAGGCATGGTCACACCAAAACACGTGGAATCGCTCTGAGCTACATTCCACCGAATCGATCCCTGAAGGGTCTAAAGTGCAAAATGGCTGCAAAGTTCAACATGCTATTACTTGGATACCGTTACACTTAGAAACTTCTCATCTAATCCTGCAAGAAGGCATTGGGCCCCTCTAGAAAAACCTCTCTCGGTTTTGGTTGTCTTGGAGTGGTTTTCTCGTGGCGGTAGATTTTCACTTGATGGCAAAAATGTCAAATTCAAGTTGTGCAAAGTTCCAAAGTGGTGCAACTTTTGCTCTGCAACTCGTATGACCAAACTAAGTTTTTCAACGCATCTGAATAGGTATTTTTATGCTAGGCATGGTCTTGTTTTGCACAAAAACACGTGGAATCGCTCTGAGCTACGTTCCACCGGATCGATCCCTTAAGGGTCCAAAGTGCAAAATGGCTACAAACTTCAGCATGCTATTATTTAGATATCATGATGGTTAGAAACTTCTCATTTGATCCTATAATATCACGTTGATCTCCTCTACAAAAACCTCTCTCGGTTTTGGCTATCTAAGAGTGGTTTTCCCATCGTGGCGGATTTTCACTTGATGGAAAAAGCATCAAATGCAAGCAATGAAAAGTTGTAGAGTGGTGCAACTTTCGTTCTGCAACTTGTGTGACCAAGCGGACTATTCCAACACCTCCAAATAGGTATGTTTACACTAGGCATGGTCCTCTTTCACACCGAAACATGTGGAATCACTATGAGCTATGTTCCACCGAATGGATCCCTTAGGTTAGAGGAGTTTAAAGTTGTAAATTTGTAAGTTGCTTAAAGCAACAAATTTGAAATGCAACGGTTACTTGTTTTGAAAGTTGGTTTTTAGTTTGTTGAGGGCGTGGATTAGTTAGACAAGGGTTTAAAACACTATGTAAAGTCTTGAGAGGCTTGAATAGAGGTTGTTGATGAAATTTTGGAGAAGATACGATAAGAATTATTCACAATGTTCTCTATTTTTTAGATTTTTTATACAAACTTGCTGATCCCATACTTCGTATGACCTCCAACTTCTTGTATGGTCCCAAGGCTAACATAGATTGAAAGAGGGCTGAGTTCACAAGAACCCATCTCTCATGATAATGAATGGCCCACTTAGCAGTCATTACATAGGTGATGCTCACAAAGGTGAGGCACTAGGCCTTCCCAAGAGGTTACCTATCCCAGTACTACTCCAGCTCAAGCGTTTAACCACAAATTTTTTTCCCCAAGGTTAAGCCCACTTAGCTTGCAACCCCATTTGAAAAACCTTCAGCAAGTGTTGTGCCTTATGAAACATTCATTATAGAGCCCCTTTAGCTCATCAATTGATAAGTAGGAGGTATTTTCTACAATGTGTCAATTGTGTTGTTTTCGAGTATAAAAGAGAATAAGAAGGGAAGATTAGGGTAATCAATTTGCTTACTTATTTTTATTATTGAATTACCTAGTGTGGGATTGGTCTATATGAGAAAAAATTTATAATATGGGAGTATACATTTCAAGCATATAATCCGGAAAGGACTCAAAGTTAGATGCATGAGTACAAAGTATCGATTAGGAAAGGCATCCCAATTCTCAAGGCCTATATATCAATGATAGGAAAATTCATATTCAAAGCTAGCACATGATTTTAATTGATTAATTAGAAACAACTATTATATTTATTTATCAAATTTCCATTATCAAATTAATATTTGAATTAGACTTCATATTCAAAATTTATTTCATTTATAATTTGGGGACTTTGTTATCTATCTTAATAATATTGGATGACAACCTTTGTCAATCCAATAAGAAATAAATCAAAAATCTATTGATCTAGAGCTCGAGTCATTATAGTGGTATTAGAGCGAATGAACCTTCCAGCCTTTGGGTATTGCAAAAAATTGACTTTCCATTGGAAGCATGGCAACCGATGATAGTGGTTGGCAAGATTACTTTATGAATCAGGTAGTAAGCTTAGTATTTTATCTTAAAGGAATGCCATTATGGTCACATTGAAAAGAATAGAAGAATGTTTAGGCTTTATTGAGCAGTCATTTGTAGTATTAGATATAGCTCTAGCTTTTACAGTATTGCACATGATTGTAGACAGTTTCAAAGATCTAGATGACATCAATAGTTTGCATTACTCAAGAAGGATGAACATCTTCAAGACATTTGCGGAAATAGGGACAAGTAACCTTCTTGTGGACTTAGGGTTGCAAGATTTGATCTACAACATGTTCCACCATTTCTTTAGTAGGATCAAGAACACACATAATGATGGTGTGTTTGCAGCCATGAAAGATTATGGTTCAAACTATCCAGAAGAGTGATGTTTTATCTCAACCAACCATATCTATACTATGGTTTGTTTAGAAACAAGGAGGGGTTCTCTCTTCATCGGCATATACATTATTCCTCGATGTGTTCACACTAGTGTTACAAGACTTGGACTCGCCTCGGACTTGACAAGCCAATTTTTTACTTGGAATCGGGTTCGGAGCCTAGACTCAACAAATAGAAAAACCTAAGAAATTCAAAGATTTTTAAGGATTTAAAACTTGTTTCGTGCACCCTTTAATAAATAAACCTTAAAGACACAATAGCATTATCAAATAGAAATTACTATGATCCCATACACAAACATACATCAATCACATAAGTATAAGTGCAAATTTTAGCTGAAGGAAATAACACATTTAGATATATAAATATTGTGATATTGCTATCATGATTCAATCGTGTAGTTTTACAAGTCAAACTCATTGACCCATGATTCATGAGTAGTGGTTCACAAGAACACATCTCTCATGATAATGAATGGTTCATAAGGAGGAAGATAAATATTCCTACATTTCTTCTATCACAAATGAGATAAGTGCTTGGTTTCATGAAGGTCATGAGGAAACCATTAATGGGGAGTGGATTCATGAAGAACCGATGGAGAATGATAATGGCTTCAGACTTGCTATAAAGGATAACTTTTTTCATTTCAACGATGCAAGAGGTTTTTGGTTTGACTACCAAAATGAGCTTATGAAGAATGCATGTGAAACTCCTTTGGACCTTGAGGGTGT
Source organism: Sequoiadendron giganteum (assembly GCA_007115665.2). Classification (NCBI taxonomy): domain Eukaryota; kingdom Viridiplantae; phylum Streptophyta; class Pinopsida; order Cupressales; family Cupressaceae; genus Sequoiadendron; species Sequoiadendron giganteum. The sequence continues at coordinate 198,713,948 of CM021107.1, read as the reverse complement.
TCTTACTCCATCTCAAGGATCATGCATTGAGGATGACATAGATCAATGCTAGGGCTAACCAATTAATAATTATACACATGAATAAGTCAAACATGTACATGTCAATAAGGGAAGTACAAGTACTAAAAAACACGTAAGCCTCAAAAAGTATACACACGAATACATAGTATACACAAATTAAAACAAAGTATATGCACAAATACAAGGTATATGCATGAAAACATGTAAGCCACAAAGTATACACTCGAATGCACGTAAGTCACAAAGTATACACATAAGTTGTAAAGTATACACTTGAATACACATAACTCATATCTATTGAACCATCAATTTAAAATGCAAATATGGATAGGCATCGATAAAAGATATTTGTATTAACCAAATAGCCATGTAGGCATACATCAATAGATGTCGATATAAGTATGAAATATATGTACAAAATAGCCATATAGGCTTACGAGAATGCCATCTAGGCATACAATGTAAAATATGTCCAATAAAAAATATGTACAAAACTGCCATGCAGGCATACAACAAAGGACTTTGGAATCAAAAGTCATTGCTCTCCATGCGTAGGAAATAAAATCTTTCCCTTTCCTTTTCGCTCAAATGGTGATAGGTCTGCCACTCATTTTTGCTGTGCTCATGGAGTGCTCCTTCTACTCCTCCTAGGGTTTAGTTCATGGTGAAGTTTTAACTGTTACAATAAGAAGTAAAGACATGAATATATAGAAATTAAATTATAAAAAATGATATATTGGACAAAATAATCACTTACAACCATCTCACGATCTCTCTCCATGAGGGAAATATCCTCACGCCCATGCTCAGGTGTGCTCAAGCCCTATATAAACCATACAAATAGACAAAAACTATGTGAATCAATAATGGTTTGATTTTTCACTAACTAACATCTATAACAACAAATGTAAATTAAAATTTACTAATTTGCCTCATACCTCTTCTGTCAGAGCCATCGAGGATTGTATAGCAGATGTCACACCAATATCCATTGCCCTCGTCACATTTAGAGGTGTATCGTCTCGCAACAACTAAAAATAAAACAACAAATTATTCAACGTAATCAACGATGTGCATGCATAAACTACACAAATCTATTAAGTACTTGATTCATTAGTTAAACTCTTTATTCTATTACCTGCGTGAAGGTTTGAGTAAATCCATCGCCACTGGGAAGTGTTCCATCAAAACCTCCAATATTAGTCTGTTCAACATCCAAAATTGCATATTAAATTACCATTCGTAAAACAATGCTATTAACATGCAATAAATTTATAATTGTTTACTAGTTACATACCCTAGCAATAGGTGTACTGCAGAAATAAGTTGGTGGGGGGCTGGTGTATTCAGTCTCAACAATGTGACCTTGCAATTTTATTAAAATCATAAAACATTTTTAGTTAATCTTTCATTTCAAAATCGAAATTTAATAAATTAAATTCAATGAACATGCATTAAATTTTACCTAACTATCAATGCTATATGTCTGATGCAAAATTTCAGCTGCCCTCTCCATCTCCATAGCTACAGACGGATCCTGCATACCAGTCTCTAGAGTGTCGGTGGGGTCATATGAACAAGTAGCCCTGAAAAATTGACACACATGTGTTCGAAGGCCACCACTCGAAGACTCCTCTGGATGGCACTGTAGAATAGGGCTAGTATGATGGATGACACTCTAGGTCAAAGTGTTGATCACCTGCAATGTCTCTACGTTAGCACTTTCCTTCGCGATGGAAGGCATAACAACGTGCTCACGAGGTGGCCTAGCGAGAGCTCATCTACCTTGCCACGTAGGATCCAGTTGTGCACCAGGTCTATCCTGAGCTGACTCCCCACCTCTCCCCTGCAAATCCCTCATATCAAAATAATTTTGGATCTTGTTCAATATGAACTCACTCTATAGTTTCCTAAGGAAATATTGCGGGACCTCGCAATTGTTGCACGGTGGGTAATCGAAGACCATGGACCACCTATCATAAAATTGGTCCCTAATCTATTGGTGGTGGCACCAATGGATAGGAAACCTCTTCGAATTGAGGGTAATATTTTCATTTGTGCGTGGGTCGATAAATAATGAGCATAAATCACCTTTTGTAATTTTTAAATATTTTACATCCTTGTATGATAGTTTGTTTGCATAATAATCCCTAGCCACCTGCCTCCTATCTTGCCATCCAGTTAATTGTTTGCTAATTGAATCTACATTTTTTAACATGTCTTTCAATGAATTTGCTAGGGTC
>CM021107.1:198683259-198711584 GCA_007115665.2 Sequoiadendron giganteum | reverse complement strand
TTGAGGGATTAAGAGGTAATAGGGGTTGAGGGATTAGGGTTTAAGTGTTGAGGGTTGAGGGTTGAGGGTTGACAGATTATGAGGGTATAGGGGTTGAAGGATTAGGGTTTAAGGGTTGGCGTTTGAGGGTTGAGGGTTGAGGGTTGATGGATTAAGAGGGTATAGGGGTTGAGGGATTAAGAGGGTATAGAGATTGAGGGATTAGGGTTTAAGGGTTGAGGGTTGAGGGTTGAGGGTTGAGGGTTGAGGGATTAAGAGGGTATAGGGGTTGAGGGATTAGTGTTTAAGGGTTGAGGGTTGACGGATTAAGAGTGTATAGGTGTTGAGGGATTAAGATTTAAGGGTTGAGGGATTATGATTTAAGGGTTGAGGGTTGAAGGTTCAAAGATTAAGAGGGTATAGGGGTTGAGGGATTAAGAGGGTATAGGGGTTTAGGGATTAGGGTTTAATGGTTTAGGGATTAGGGTTTAAGGGTTGAGGGATTAAGAGGGTATAGGGGTCGAGGGATTAGGGTTTAAGGGTTGAGGGTTGAGGGTTGATGGATTAAGAGGGTATAGGGATTGAGGGATTAGGGTTTAAGGGTTGAGGATTGAAGGTTCAAGGATTAAGAAGGTTTAAGGGTTGAGGGATTAGGGTTTAAGGGTTGAGAGTTGAGGGTTGAGGGTTGACGTATTATGAGGGTATAGGTATTTAGGGATTAGGGTTTAATCCCTCTCTATCTTCCACTCTCTGCTTCTCCCCTTCTCCCACTCTCTCCCACTGTCTCCCACTCTCTCTTTATCCCACTCTCCCTCTCTCTCCCTCCCTCTCTATCTCCCACTCTTCACGTCTCTCCCTCCCACTCTATCTCCCACTCTCTCCCTCTCTCCCTCCCACTCTCTCTTTCTCCCACTCTCCCCTTCTCCCTCCCTCTCTATCTCGCACTCTCCCCCTCTCAACCTCCCACTCTCTCAGAAAATCCTATACTCTCAAAAATACACTAAGAAAACCAAATTTCACATAATGCGAGCACGTTTTTAACTCCACTAAAACAGTGAAAAACTGTATATACCCATGATTTGAAGGCCCATAGTCTACATATTCCCTTGGTTCTGTGCGTGCTATAACAAAAAATAGCTTTTTGATGATGTTGTGAAGTGTGCAAGCATCTTTTTCACATTCCATCACCTTTTCCATGATCTTTTTACCGCCTTTGCATGAAATAGCAGAGTTTCCACATTGAAAGACATATAATATCAATTGAAGTTTGAATTCCATTGAAAACTAATATACAATTGAAGTGTGGAAGGGAACAAGCTTTTGAACAAGTCAAATTGTTGTGGAGTTTGAAGAAAGAAGAAGCTAAGGCTACATAATTGTGTTGAACTCCTCCATTTGAAAGTCTAGTTTTTAAGGTATGTGAAGTCTTTACACATTTTCTTTCATTATATTATGGCTTGCTTTCATTTCTGTTTTTCATTATAACCTTAGGATGTCAATGCACATTTTAAATTACCAAATTATATACACAATTATATACACTTGCCAATTATAGAAATTCAAAACCATTCACCAAAATTCATCCGTTAAGACAACTCCAAGCCTCTCCCATTCCTCTGAAGGGTCCAAACAACTTCCAATACCTCTGCACAAACTGATGTAGTACAAAGGAAGAAATAATCACCTTTCTTGACACACTTATTCAACTATATTTCCCTTCACAAAACATTTGATTCATATACTCAAATTAGCATTAAGAGTTCCCAATTCCTTAAGGACCTTCAAAACACCTTGAAAATATTGAAAATAACTGATTACAATCAACTAGGTTCCTCAAAACATCAACCAATGATTATGTCATTCACATGTTTTCTTAAATCTTCCATAATGGCACCATTGTTTACAAACACAAACTATAATTCTTAAGGCACAACCAAACCATTATTTGCTTAATAAATCTTTGTTTGAGTTAGTACAACAAAAATGAAACCTTTCATAATTCTGCCCTTACACATAAATTTAGTTCCTTTGTTCACTTTCCACATTACTAGGAGCCAAGCATCTGCAAACTATCACATGTATCTCCCAAACCGTGCACACACTTTAAATTGTGATACTCATTTTTGATGTAGAGTTAGAGGACCCAAAACCATTGAAGATGTCAAATTTACTTCAAAAGCCATCTAAGAAGATTAAAAAAGCATAATGGACCAATCCCAACACTCCTCCAAGCTGGACAACAAACAAAAACATTATTTCCCAAATTTCACCCTTGGAATATAGTTACTGTGCAAAACTAGTTTTGGGCCCTTAACTCCAAAACTTTTGAAAACACTAGGAAAATTAAAAAATGATTGTAGCACCAATTTTAGAGTTGCAAGACATACCTTAACCCATCAAATGACTCCTTTGGGACAACATTAAGAAAACTGACCTTTTTCACTATTTTAGGCCTCCAAGTAGGCCAATTTTACAAAGGAACTGCCCTTATATCTTCACAACAGACTTCCAAACCCAAAAAAAATCTTTAATTAGGTCTCAAAATAAGATAATTTCTAGGTCTTAGGACCTTACCCGCTCAACTAGGCTTCCAATACAAAAACCCCCATTTTTTAGTGCAAAGAGGGAGGGTTTATAGAAACTTCTATCCCCGGGCATTCCCAAACCATTCCAAACCATCAAACATCTTCAAAATACCCTACACAAGGTCAAAATTTCATTACATAGACCACTCCTTCAACACTTTTTCAAAATCACTCCTTGGTTCCTCAAAATTTCATGGAAAAGTGCTTGTTTGAGCTAAGAACCACAGATCTTATTGTCATTAGTTTCATTCCAAGGCATGTTCAACAATAAAATACCCTACTCTAACAATGTGCATTCCATCCCACCAAGAAACAAGTCATAACAGTAGGTGGGATGGTTATTTCATAATTAAATCCTACTCAAACCCTTGACTAGCTTGAAATGAGCAGTTTCATAAAATTGTCAATTACTCCCTTCAAACGTCAAGTTAAGCCCTGAGAACTGAAGCATTAGAGACTTAAGACATGTTCATACAATATTATATTAGTTTTCTATCAAGGGGAGGCTGTATAGATGTGTACAATTGCATGGAAGTGCAAAAAAACCAGTGAATTTCTGCAAACGAGCATTTTTTTATCAAAAAATAGATTTCAAAATGAACAAAAATCCTCCCTTTGAGCCAATGGAGGTTGTTTAAACCTTTTTCAATCAAAACTAACTCCACCCAATTCCTATAACTAAAAAACAACCACCTTTGAAAGCTCATATAACCGGTACATAAAAAATGTCTTTAATGACCCTCTCACAACATGAAGATACCCAAAATTGAATCAAATTTCAAAATGGAAGAATAGATTGTCAAGGTGCTCCTACACCACAAACTTATCAAACACTCACAATGCCATTCACTCATTAGTTTTCAGAATCACCATCATGGTTATTCACTTTTAGTTAGAAATGTGCTTTGGCTAGCCTAGTGCTTCCATAGTTTGTACACATTTGTTTATATGCTAGGTTAACTTTTGTACATGATGATTGTAAGTATTATTTAAATGAAGCCTTAAATGACATATATTTTTCAATTATCTTGAATGGATACATTTTTTAGGAACTAATATTCGTCTCATTACCATGGTATAGATAAAATTATCCCCCATGCCAAAGAAAAAGACAAAGAGGAAACTAATAGACGAAGAGAACGAAACATTGAAAGAAAAGGAGAGAGTTCAGGTAGCGGCATATCATGAAAAGAATAAATTAGAAACGATTGATCAAAACAAACCGATTGTAGAGGAACCTCAACCATCAAAAAGAGAATGGGAATTGGCAGTACAACAAGCACGAATGTGAAAGCATCGTCGTAAGACAAATTCAGATACCGTAGTTGGAGACACACCCGCTACGAAAAGTGAATATGAAGGGACACCATTAAGCACATGTGAATATGGAGGGACACCATGTATCACAAGTGAATATTGTTGGACACCATCCAACACATCTGAAGTTGAGAGTACAACATCACTCGAAATTGATGAAGAAGGTATGCCATCATTCCCATGTGAACCTCAAGGTATGTCTTCTTCTCCACCCTCGATCGAAGGTATACAATCTAGCCCACCTCAATTAAATATTGATGAAATTCCTAATGTTGAGATGTATGTACCTAGGAGAACACCACCAAGAATTTTGCATAGAAACCCAAAGGATTTGATTAATATTGATGATGAGATTTTGTAGCACATGGAAGGTAAGATTTCAACACGCACTTGTAGAAGATATGCTGATAAGATTTGGGAATGATTCTTTGCAAGGATAAATGAGATTGCAAGATGTCAACTATTTGTTGAAATGATGTGGGGTGTAAAGTGTAGGAACATCATGAAGACTCTTGGGTTGAGAACATCGAATGCATCAAGTGAAGACACTATTGTAAAGAATCTACTAGATGATTATGAGAGTGTGGGTAAGACCTCATGCTCAAAGGATAGTAATGTCACCCGATGTGTCATTACATCGACTTTGGTAAGTTGTCAAAAAAAGAGAGCTCGCCTAATTAAAAAGACTAGTGAAAAAATAGGAATTAGGAGAAAAACTTTATCAAGAGCCGTTCAAAGGCGAAAAATAATTGAGGGCAATGATGCAAATGAATTATGGGCATTCTTGGGGAGACTATCATGAAAAGATAAAGAAGTTGTCAAAGCCTTGAGAACACTAATTGAAGAGTATTGGAAGAATAACACAAGGCCATCTCTGAATCAAAGGTATGTAGTTAGAAGGAGAATCGGTAGTCAGAATCGTGAGCCACATGCAAAGCATTTTTTGGATATGACTCAAACCCAATTTTTTTGGAAATTTCAAAATGATTATCCTCAAATTAGTATTTCTCAAAGATTTTTTGAATTGCTTAAACCTTTTTATGTCAAGATAAATCACACACACACTACTTGTTGTTGTAGACTACATATTGAATTTTCTAACCATTATGATGTTTATCATTCTATATGTTTAGATTTGAATACTAACGATGTTTTGCAGGATTGTGGCATAGAAGCCCCACCAAAATATTCAAGAGAGTTAATATCAAAAAATTTATGTGAAATAGAGGATGGCCAGATATTCTATAGGACAACATGCTTGGATGGTTCATGCAAGCGTTGCGGTGGCTTCCAACGTATGCCAGTATGTCAACATATGGAAAGCACAGATGAGGTGGGACAAAAACTAGTAGAGTTTGGGAAGTATAAAAAAATGGCATATGCTACAAAATATGGGTCTCAAGCAAAAAGGTGTGATTTGGTTATTGAGAAGATTCCAGTGTACAAATTTATGACCACATTTTCTGACAGTATACTATCTGAGTATGCAATGCATACCCATAGAGCTCGATGGTTGGACACGCAGTTCAAGCTATGCAAGGACACCTTTCTAGTTGGAAGCATAGTATCCATGGTTGACTTTGTAGAGAACTACACTCTGCAACCACAACATGAGGTGCAGTCACAATATTACAACTCCACACAAGTTTCGATATTTGTGCACATAGTATTCATTCATGCATCTAATAGTACAGATGAGCAATTTAAGATATTGAGGGAGTACCACTTTTACATTAGTGATGATTGCACACATTCTCCAAAGTTCATGCAAGGTTGCTTCCAAATGTTCTACAGGGGTTTGGCTCTGAGGTGCATAGAATAAAATTAGCATATAATATGGTCTGATAACTATGCAACATAGTTCAAGAATTCACGCATGTTCTACTAGTTGTGCAGGATGCATGTCATTATAGGTGTTCAATATATGTGGAAATTTTGTGAGGATGGACATGGAAAGGGGGAGCATGATGGTGCAAGGGCACATGTGAAAAGAGCATTAGCACGAGAAGAGTTAAAGTATAAAGACAGTGCAAAGTTGATAGATGCAAAATCAATCATCGAGTGGTGTAATGCTTTGATGGGTCTAGGTAATGAAGGTACATCTTCAGTTCATAGATTTTCTTGGTTGATGGATGATACTAACATTGCACCATATGAAGACTATTGTACACCAATAGGATTGAGTGAGGTACACTCTTTCCTTAGCTCAAATGTAGGTTCATGGAGTATCGATACACAAAAGATGGCATGCTTTTGTTCTTCATGTACAATGCAAGCCTGCAATGATTGTGAGTCAGGGGAGTGGGTTGACAAATGGTTCACAAGTTATCTTAGCCCACTTCACACGTATCGCCCTTCGACGGCATTAGAATTGACACATATGGAATCATCGACCGACTTTGACCACGTATCAGATCTAGTTCAATGAGGTGATATATCTACTTTCTTAGTTGTTGAAATTCCATATCGTTATCTTACTTTGTACTATATTCATAATGTTGAAAAATTTCAAGATATTTTTTGCACATATCAATGCAGTGCATGTTTATGCATTTATTGCAGATGAAGACAATGAAGAGGGAATAGACTATTACTTGTGTCATTGTGTTGAGACCAAAAAAAAATTGGAGGCCCCAGTTATAGATGGAGAAAACATCGAATACCCTGCAGGCTCAGTTGTGGTTACTAGAACATGGCTTAGAAGGTACCCACATTCAAGTGTTAAACATTGGCTATTTCAGGACTTTGACATGCATCGTAAGATTCTTCATTACTCGAACCTTGTCGTAGCATCCATTGTTCATTTGACCAAATATGGGGGTAGACCTTTGAACAAGATGTTATGGAAGGTCCGTGAGTCTGACCATGAGGCAATACTTGACACAATAAAGAATAGAGCATACCTGGATGGTTCGTTGGACTAATTTGTAAGTAGATGCACATTGGTTCTTATTAATTTATACTTGTATGCACATTAATTTGTTTGATGCCAATGCTATCATCTTCTTTTACAGTGATTGGTGTCCTCTTGCAAAAAATACAGATATATGAGCCATCCATGAGAATGTTAGCTATAAAAGCAATGCAACATCCTTATTTTGATGCCTGCATGCAACATTTGTAAGTGCCTTACATCTATTTTTTTTTCATTTCCATTTTGGATGCTCTTTCTTTTTCTCTTTTACTTTGCGTATTTGTAAGTAAACTACTAAAAATTGATTGATCTTTCATTGCATAAAATGTTGATTTAAGAGCCATCAAAGACAATCTCAGCCAAAAAGGCAATGCAACATCCTTATTTTGATGATCTTGACAAATCTTAATTTTGATTTCAAGCCATTATAAAAGAGTGTGTGAAGCTTAGTGAGGGAATGTCAAGTTACTCATTTGAAGTTAACCTCATAATGAGCACCTATGATGTAGATATTTAAAGAGAATCTCGAATGTATGAGTGACATTGTAAAAGATCTGTGAGAACAAAGTGCCTGAGGCATTGTAATAAGATATAATTACATAATGAGATAATCTCAAATATTGTAAGGTTTCAGTTCATGTTTGGTGTAGTAGCACCTTGTTCTATAAATGCATTGAATAGGAAAATTTGCAAACTTTGAATTTTGAAATGTAAATAATGTGAAAAAGGTCATATAAAGGTCATGTAAACAATTTGCAACTTTTTTTTTGCAACTCATGTGACAAAGTGGATTGTTCCAACATGTCTGAATAGGTATTTTTACACTAAGCATGGTCCTCTTCCACACCGAAACACGTGTAATCTCTCTGAGCTATGTTCCACCGGATCGATCCCTTAAGGGTCCAAAGTGCAAAATAAATGCAAACTTCAACGTGCTATTACTCAAATATCATGATGCTTAGAAACTTCTCATTTGATCCTATAGGATCATGTTGAGCCCCTCTACAAAAACCTCTCTCGGTTTTGGCTATCTCAGAGTGGTTTTCCCATGGTGGCGGATTTTCACTTGATGGAAAAAGCATCAAATGCAAGTAGTGCAAAGTTGCAAAGTGGTGCAACTTTCGTTTTGCAACTCATGTGACCACACTAACTACTCCAACACATCTGAATAGGTATTTTTACGCTATGCATGGTCCTCTTTCACACTGAAACATGTGGAATCGCTCTGAGCTATGTTCCACCGTATCGATCCCTTAAGGGTCCAAAGTGCAAAATGACTGCAAACTTCAGCATGCTATTACTCGGATATCATGATGCTTAGAAACTTCTTGTCTAATCCTATAGAATCATGTTGAGCCCCTCTACAAAAACATCTCTCGGTTTTGGCTATCTAAGAGTGGTTTTTCCATGGTGGTGGATTTTCACATGATGGAAAAAGCATCAAATGCAAGCAATGCAAAGTTGCAAAGTGGTGCAACTTTCGTTCTGCAACTCGTGTGACCAAACTAACTATTCCAACATGTCTGAATTGGTATGTTTACACTAGGCATGGCCCTCTTTCACACTGAAACATGTGGAATCACTCCGAGCTATCTTCCACCGGATCAATCCCTTAAGGGTCCAAAGTGCAAAATGGCTGCAAAATTCAGCATGCTATTACTTGGATATTGTTACACTCAGAAACTTCTCATCTTATCCTACACGAAGGCATTGCACCCCTCTAGAAAAAACTCTCTCGGTTTTGGCTGTCTTGGAGTGGTTTTCTCGTGGCGGCAGATTTTCACTTGATGGAAAAAGTGTCAAATTCAAGTTGTGCAAAGTTGCAAAGTGGTGCAACTTTTGCTTTGCAACTCGTATGAACAAACTAATTGTTCCAACACATCCGAATAGGTATGTTTATGCTAGGCATGGTCACACCAAAACACGTGGAATCGCTCTGAGCTACATTCCACCGAATCGATCCCTGAAGGGTCTAAAGTGCAAAATGGCTGCAAAGTTCAACATGCTATTACTTGGATACCGTTACACTTAGAAACTTCTCATCTAATCCTGCAAGAAGGCATTGGGCCCCTCTAGAAAAACCTCTCTCGGTTTTGGTTGTCTTGGAGTGGTTTTCTCGTGGCGGTAGATTTTCACTTGATGGCAAAAATGTCAAATTCAAGTTGTGCAAAGTTCCAAAGTGGTGCAACTTTTGCTCTGCAACTCGTATGACCAAACTAAGTTTTTCAACGCATCTGAATAGGTATTTTTATGCTAGGCATGGTCTTGTTTTGCACAAAAACACGTGGAATCGCTCTGAGCTACGTTCCACCGGATCGATCCCTTAAGGGTCCAAAGTGCAAAATGGCTACAAACTTCAGCATGCTATTATTTAGATATCATGATGGTTAGAAACTTCTCATTTGATCCTATAATATCACGTTGATCTCCTCTACAAAAACCTCTCTCGGTTTTGGCTATCTAAGAGTGGTTTTCCCATCGTGGCGGATTTTCACTTGATGGAAAAAGCATCAAATGCAAGCAATGAAAAGTTGTAGAGTGGTGCAACTTTCGTTCTGCAACTTGTGTGACCAAGCGGACTATTCCAACACCTCCAAATAGGTATGTTTACACTAGGCATGGTCCTCTTTCACACCGAAACATGTGGAATCACTATGAGCTATGTTCCACCGAATGGATCCCTTAGGTTAGAGGAGTTTAAAGTTGTAAATTTGTAAGTTGCTTAAAGCAACAAATTTGAAATGCAACGGTTACTTGTTTTGAAAGTTGGTTTTTAGTTTGTTGAGGGCGTGGATTAGTTAGACAAGGGTTTAAAACACTATGTAAAGTCTTGAGAGGCTTGAATAGAGGTTGTTGATGAAATTTTGGAGAAGATACGATAAGAATTATTCACAATGTTCTCTATTTTTTAGATTTTTTATACAAACTTGCTGATCCCATACTTCGTATGACCTCCAACTTCTTGTATGGTCCCAAGGCTAACATAGATTGAAAGAGGGCTGAGTTCACAAGAACCCATCTCTCATGATAATGAATGGCCCACTTAGCAGTCATTACATAGGTGATGCTCACAAAGGTGAGGCACTAGGCCTTCCCAAGAGGTTACCTATCCCAGTACTACTCCAGCTCAAGCGTTTAACCACAAATTTTTTTCCCCAAGGTTAAGCCCACTTAGCTTGCAACCCCATTTGAAAAACCTTCAGCAAGTGTTGTGCCTTATGAAACATTCATTATAGAGCCCCTTTAGCTCATCAATTGATAAGTAGGAGGTATTTTCTACAATGTGTCAATTGTGTTGTTTTCGAGTATAAAAGAGAATAAGAAGGGAAGATTAGGGTAATCAATTTGCTTACTTATTTTTATTATTGAATTACCTAGTGTGGGATTGGTCTATATGAGAAAAAATTTATAATATGGGAGTATACATTTCAAGCATATAATCCGGAAAGGACTCAAAGTTAGATGCATGAGTACAAAGTATCGATTAGGAAAGGCATCCCAATTGTCAAGGCCTATATATCAATGATAGGAAAATTTATATTCAAAGCTAGCACATGATTTTAATTGATTAATTAGAAACAACTATTATATTTATTTATCAAATTTCCATTATCAAATTAATATTTGAATTTGATTTCATATTCAGAATTTATTTCATTTATAATTTGGGGACTCCATTATCTATATTAATAATATTTGATGACAACCTTTGTCAATTCAATAAGAAATAAATCAAAAATCTATTGATCTAGAGCTCGATTCATTATAGTGGTATTAGAGTGAATGAACCTGCTAACCTTTGGGTATTGCAACAAATTGACTTTCCATTAGAAGCATGGAAACCGATGATAGTGGTTGGCATTACTCAAGAAGGATGAACATCTTAAAGACATTTGCGGAAATCGGGACAAGTAACCTTCTTGCGGACTTAGGGTTGCAATATTTGATCTACAACATGTTCCACCATTTCTTCAGTAGGATTAAGAACACACATAATGAAGGTGTGTTTACAACCATGAAAGATTATGAATCGAACTATTCAAAAGAGTGATGTTTTATCTCGACCACCCATATCTATACCATGGTTTGTTTGGAAACAAGGATGGGTTCTCTCTTCATTGGCATATACATTATTCCTCGATGTGTTCACACTAGTGTTACAAGACTTGGACTCGCCTTGGACTTGACAAGCCAATTTTTTACTTGGAATCGGGCTTGAAGCCTAGACTCGACAAATAGAAAAACCTAAGAAATTCAAAGAGTTTTAAGGATTTAAAACTTGTTTCATGCACCCTTTAATAAATAAACCTTAAAGACACAATAGCATCATTAAATAGAAATTACTATGATACCATACACAAACATACATCAATCACATAAGTATAAGCATCGATAAAAGATATTTGTATTAACATAGAAATTACCTTGAATACACGTAACTCATAACTATTGAACCATCAATTTAGAATGCAAATATGGATAGGCATCAATAAAAAATATTTGTATTAACCAAATAGCCATGTAGGCATACATCAATATATGTCAATATAAGTATGAAATATATGTACAAAATAGCCATATAGGCTTACGAGAATGGCATATAGGCATACAATGTCAAATATGTCCTATAAAAAATATGTACAAAACTGCCATGTAGGCATACAACAAAGGACTCTTGAATCAAAAGTCATTGCTCTCCATGCCCTAGAAATAAAATATTTCCCTTTCCTTTTTGCTCAAATGGCAATAGGTCTGTCACTCATTTTTCTTGTGCTCGTGGAGTGCTCCTGCTACTCCTCCTAGGGTTTAGTTCATGGTGAAGTTTTAACTATTACAATAAGAAGTAAAGACATGAATATATAGGAATTACATTATAAAAAATGATATATTTGACAAAATAATCACTTACATCCATCTCACGATCTCTCTCCATGAGGGAAATATCCTCACGCCGATGCTCAGGCATGCTCGAGCCCTATATAAACCATACAAATAGAAATTAAACTATGTGAATCAATAATGGTTTGATTTTTCACTAACTAACATCTATAACAAAAAATGTAAATCAAAATTTACTAATTTGCCTCATACCTCTTCTGTTAGAGCCATTGAGGATTGTATAGCAGATGTCACACCAATATCCATTTCCCTCATCACATTCGAAGGTGTATCGTCTTGCAACAACTGAAAATAAAATAAAAAAATATTCAACATAATCAACAATGTGCATATAAACTACACAAATCTATTAAGTACTTGATTCATTAGATAAGCTCTTTATCCTATTACTTATGTGAAGGTTTGAGTAAATCCACCACCACTGGGAAGTGTTCCATCAAAACCTCCAATATTAGTCTGTTCAATATCCAAAATCGCATATTAAATTACAATTCATTAAACAATGCTATTAACATGCAATAAATTTATAATTGTTTACTAGTTACATACCCTAGCGATAGGTGTACTACAGAAATAGGTTGGTGGGGGGCCGGTGTATCTAGTCTCAACACTGTGACCCTGCAATTTTATTAAAATCATAAAACATTTTTAGTTAATCTTGCATTTCAAAATCAAAATTTAATAAATTAAATTCAATGAACACATGCACTAACTTTTACCTGACTATCAATGCCATATGCTTCATGCAAAATGTTAGTTGCCCTCTCCATCTCTATAGTTGCAAACGGATCCTGTGTACCAATCTCCTGAGTGTTTGTTGGGTCATATGAACAAGTAGCCTCGCAAGATTGACACACATGTGTTTGAAGGCCACCACTCGAAGACTCCCCTGGATGGTGTTGTAGAATAGGGCTAGTATGATGGATGACACTCTGGGTCAAAGTGTTGATTGCCTACAATGTCTCTACATCAGCACTTTCCTTCGCGATAGAAGGCATAACAACGTGCTCATGAGGTGGCCTAGCGAGAGCTCGTCTACCTTGCTGCGTAGGATCTGGTTGTGCACTAGGTCTATCTTGAGCTGACCCCCCACCTCTCCCTTGGAAATCCCTCATATCAAAATAATTTGGGATTTTGTTCAATATGAACTCACTATATAGTTTCCTAAGGAAATATTGTGGGACCTCGCAATTGTTGCACGGTGGGTAATCGAAGACCATGTACCACCTATCATAAAACCAATCCTTCATCTGTTGGTAGTGGCACCAATGGATAGGAAACCTCTTCACATTGAGGGTAAGATTTTGATTTGTGCGTGGGTCGGTGAATAATGAGCAAAAATCACCTTTTGTAATTTTTAAATCTTTCACATCCTTGTATGATAGTTTATTTGCATAATAGTCCCTAGCCGCCTGCCTCCTATCTTCCCATCCAGTTATTTGTTTGCTAATTGAATCTACGTTTATTAACATATATTTCAATGAATTTCATAGGGTCATTCCTTCTGTGGTTGAACCATTTGGATCACTCAACCTATTGATCAAATCCTCAATTTGTTTTTTGTTGTTCTCAATTTCACTCATTAAATTTTATTGAGTGTCAGGAGGGGGTTGAGTGATTGGTGGAGGAGGTTGATGTTGTGGTTGATTTTGATCTTGAGGATTTGGTTGGTCTTCTTATTGAGGATTTTGAGGGTTTTCAAGTTGATTTGCATCTCCTAAAAATTCAAACAAATAGATATCAAATTCAACCTAAAACTAACAAATTCAAAACAAAAACCATAGAATCCTTACCTCTTACAGGTCCTCGTCGTCATGGCACCATCGTTGTGAAGAAATTCTCCTCCTAGAATGCGAGCGCGATATTCTGGGGTTTTTGTCCGTGGGTGCAACAAAAAAACCAGTTGAAATGCAAATGAGAGATTTGCATTTGTTTTTTTTGCTTTTAACAGTTAATAACATGGGCGCGTTATAATGTGCTCACATTATTTTTTTGTAGTTGTAGCCACTAAGACCTTGCCTAGGTTTAACAGAGACATAACGTGAGCACGTTATAACGTGCTCGCGTTATGGTTTTCAACTTTTTTTTTTTAGGGTGTCCACGAAATTACTACCTATTTCCATGCACCCGCCCGATGACTTGAGGATAGAAGCCTGCAGAGAGTTCATGATGGATGACTCTTTTATTCAGATCAGTGCTTTTTAAAGATTTTGTGTGGAGAGCACATACTACATTATATGCTGAGAAGGTTACACATGAGAGAAGTCTACATCCAGAGCTCCCAAAGAAGGTAATTCAAGCTAAGGTCAGGGAACAGATGAGAGACAAATTCAAAGAAATAACACCAGAGCAGGGCCAAGAATTGGTTCAAAAAAGTGGAGTATTGCTACTCCCTAAATGGGATATCATTGATGCTATGGTGTTTGAAACAATAAGAAGGGCTAATAAGCCACTTCTTGCTACTAAAGAGGAGGCTACATTGGCATTCAATGGATCGGCCTTTAGTGAGGAATGGGATGCTTTGGCAATCTAGTCCCTATCCACTGGCTCTAAAAATTCAATTATTTTAGAACCGTCTGACTTCAGTGGTCACTTGGTTGTGAAAAGAGTTGCTAACACCCCAGCATTGGAAGTTGCTCATATGGTCGTGAATGTTGCCAAATTCACCAAAGCAACCGTTGAAGATTTGACCAAGGACCAGGATACTCTGAGAGGCCAATATAATAACATTATTATTGAATATAATAAGAGTCAACAAAAGGTAGCAGAATTAGAAACTGAATTGGCTTTATTGAGGCAATGAATGGATACCATGAGGTCTCAAAAGCAAGCCAGTTCTAGCCACATTGTTCCTGACCCACTAGTAGAGCAAGGTAGGTGCATGGAAATAGGTAGCAATTATGTGGACACCCCCTAAAAAGAATTTTGGAAAACCATAATGCGAGAAACTACAAACCAATAATGCGAGCATGTTATAACACGCTCACATTATTGATTATTAAAAGAAAAAAAAGAAATAAAAATCTCTCATTAGGATTTCAACTAGTTTTTTTTTGCAGTCGTGGCCAAAATTACCACTATTTTGTGCTTGCATTCTAGGAGGAGAATTTCATCAAATTTCTTCACCAACAATCCCTATTTCTTTGCAACAATGGCACCACGACGATGAGGAGCTGTGAGAGGTAAGGATTCTATGGTTTTTGTTTTGAATTAGTTAGTTTTAGGTTGAATTTGATATCTATTTATTTGAATTTTTAGGAGATGCAAATCAACCTGCTAACCCTCAAAATCCTCAACAATAAGATCAACCAAATCTTCAAGATTAAAATCAACCACAACATCAACCTCCTCCACCAATGACTCAACCCCCTCCTGGAACTCAACAAAATTTAATGACTGAAATTGAGAACAACAAAAAGAGAATTGAGGATATGATCAGTAGTTTGAGTGATCCAAATGGTTCAACCGCAAAAAGAATGACCCTAGAAAATCCATTAAAAGATATGCTAAAAAATGTAGATTCAATTAGCAAACAAATAACTGGATGGCAAGATAGGAGGCAGGCGACTAGGGATTATTATGCCAATAAACTATCATACAAGGATGTGAAGGATTTAAAAATTACAAAAGGTGATTTGTGCTCATTATTCACTGACCCACACACAAATCAAAATCTTACCCTCAATGCGAAGAGGTTTCCTATCCATTGGTGCCACCACCAATAGATTAGGGACCATTTTTATGATAGGTGGTACATGGTCTTCGGTTACCCACTGTGCAACATTTGCGAGGTCCCGTAATATTTCCTTAGGAAACTCTATAGTGAGTTCATATTGAACAAAATCCCAAATTATTTTGATATGAGGGATTTCCAAGGGAGAGGTGGGGATTCATCTCAGGGTAGACCTGGTGCACAGTCGGATCCTATGCGACAAGGTAGACGAGCTCTCGCTAGGCCACCACGTGAGCACGTTGTTATGCCTTCCATCACAAAGGAAAGTGTTGATGTAGAGACATTGCAAGCAATCAACACTTCGACCTAGAGTGTCATCTATCATACTAGCCCTATTCTACAACGCCATCCAGGGGAGTCTTCGAGTGGTGGCCTTCAAACACATGTGTGTCAATCTTGCGGGGCTACTTGTTCATATGACCCCACCGACACTCAAGAGACTAGTACGCAGGAGCTGTCTGCAGCTATGGAGATGGAGAGGGTAGCTAACATTTTGCATGAGGCATATGGCATTGATAATTAGGTAAAAGTAAGTGCATGTGTTCATTGAATTTAATTTATTAAATTTTGATTTTGAAATGCAAGATTAACTAAAAATGTTTTATGATTTTAATAAAATTACAGGGTCACAGTTTTGAGACTGGATACACCAGCCCCCCACCAACCTATTTTTGCAATACACCTATCGCTAGGGTATGTAACTAGTAAACAATTATAAATTTATTGCATGTTAATAGCATTGTTTAACGAATGGTAATTTAATATGCAATTTTGGATGTTGAACAAACTAATATTGGAGGTTTTGATGGAACACTTCCCCGTGGTGGTGGATTTACTCAAACCTTCACATAGGTAATAGAATAAAGAGCTTAACTAATGAATCAAGTACTTAATAGATTTGTGTAGTTTATATGCACATCATTGATTAAGTTGAATATTTTGTTGTTTTATTTTCATTTGTTACGAGATGATACACCTCTAAATGTGACGAGGGAAATGGATATTGGTGTGACATATGCTATACAATCCTCGATGGCTCTGATAGAAGAGGTATGAGGAAAATTAGTTAAAACTTCACCATGAACTAAACCCTAGGAGGAGTAGCAGGAGCACTCCACGAGTGCAACAAAAATGAGTGATAGACCTATTGCCATCCGAGCGAAAAGGAAAGGGAAAGATTTTATTTCTAGGGCATGGAGAGCAATGACTTTTGATTCCAGAGTCCTTTGTTGTATGCCTACATGGTAGTTTTGTACATATTTTTTATAGGACATATTTGATATTGTATGCCTATATGGCATTCTCGTAAGCCTATATGGCTATTTTGTACATATATTTCATACTTATATCAACATATATTCATGTATGCCTACATGGCTATTTGGTTAATACAAATATCTTTTATCGATGCCTATCCATATTTGCATTCTAAATTGATGGTTCAATAGTTATGAGTTACGTGTATTCAAGGTAATTTCTATGTTAATACAAATGTCTTTTATCGATGCTTATACTTATGTGATTGGGTATGTGCAGGATCATGATGGGCCAAAAAGTGGCGATATGTAAGCCATATGATGGTCCATGTGGTTGACGACATCTTTTTTACCCAAAATTGATGAAATGAAAATGGTTTTTAGAGGATATTATCAGCTTTCCACCAATATAAATTATTCTTTACTTTGAATTTAATAAGTAATTATTATTCATTTTCTATTAGAATTACGAATAAAGACCCGATTGATAGGCTCATTGAAAAACATTTATAACTTTCAAATGGTATCACATTTTTTCAATCCAAAACATGCATCACATTCTATGCTTTGCATACTATAGGATTAAAAAATAAAAAATTGAATTTCATGAATTTTTGACCAAGTTAAGGTGGTTAGACAGACGAGATTTTATATTTTTTAAAAGTTGTAATAAAAAATTCATAATTAATTATTCACTTGGAAATAGATTATAAAAAAATATGCATCACATCGGGACATGAGTCTTATACTTATAACTAAAAGCTTATAAAAAAATATTATCATTCTATTGTGGTTAGGGTGGTCAGATAGACACCTACTTCTTATTTTTAGCCTGAAATTTAAATACTACTGCATTGAAATTTCAAATTTTCACCAAATAGATTTTTTTTTTTTTTAATAAAGGTCTAGTAGTTTAGAAACTACATTCAATTTTCTACAGATTCTATTTTTACATTTTTCTGAAATAATATAGATAATTTATTCAAATTTTTACGTCAATTTGTCTAACTCTGATTTTTTGTCTTTTTATTGCCACTTAAGGGCCTGTTTTTTTCATGATGATCCTGCACATACCCGATTGATGTATGTTTGTGTATGGGATCATAGTAATTTATATTTGATGATGCTATTGTGTCTTTAAGGTTTATTTATTAAAGGGTGCATGAAACAAGTTTTAAATGCTTAAAAATCTTTGAATTTCTTAGGTTTTTCTATTTGTCAAGTTTGGACTCCGAGCCTAAGTCCAAGTCAAAAATTGGCTTGTCAAGTCCGAGGTGAGTCCAAGTCTTGTAACACTAGTGTGAAAAAATTGAGGAATAATGTATATGCCGATGAAGAGAGAACCCATCCTTGTTTCCAAACAAACCATGGTATAGATATGGGTGGTCGAGATAAAACATCACTCTTCTGGATAGTTCGAACCATAATATTTCATGGCTACAAACACACCTTCATTATGTGTGTTCTTGATCCTAATGAAGAAATGGCGGAACATGTTGTAGATCAAATATTGCAACCCTAAGTCCACAAGAAGTTTATTTGACCTGATTTCCACAAATGCCTTTAAGATGTTCATCCTTCTTGAGTAATGCCAACCACTATCATCGGTTGCCATGCTTCTAATGGAAATTCAATTTGTTGCAATACCGAAAGGCTAGCAAGTCAATTCGCTCTAATACCACTGTAATGAATCGAGCTCTGGATCAATATATTTTTGATTTATATCTTATTGGATTGACAAAGGTTGTCATCCAATATTATTAAGATAGATAACGGAGTCCCCAAATTATAAATGAAATAAATTCTAAATATGAAATCTAATTGAAATATTAATTTGATAATGGAAATTTGATAAATAAATATAGTAGTTGTTTCTAATTAATCAATTAAAATCATGTGCTAGCTTTGAATATAAATCTTCCTATCATTGATATATAGGCCTTGAGAATTGGGATGCCTTTCCTGATCGATACTTTGTACTCATGCATCTAACTTTGATTCTTTTCTGGATTATATGCTTGAAACAAATACTCCCATATTATAAAAAATTTCTCATATAGACCAATCCCACACTAGGTAATTCAATAATAAAAATAAGTAAGCAAATTTATTACCCTAATCTTCCCTTCTTATTCTCTTTTATACTTGAAAACTACACAATTGAATCTTGATAGCAATATCATAATTTGACACATTGTAGAAAATACCTCCTACTTATCAATTGATGAGCTAAAGGGGCTCTATAATGAATGTTTTGTAAGGCACAACACTTGCTGAAGGTTTTTCAAATGGGGTTGCAAGATAAGTGGGCTTAACCTTGGGTAAAAAAATTTTTGGTTAAACGCTTGAGCTGGAGTAGTACTAGGATGGGTAACCTCCTGGGAAGGCCTAGTGCCTCACCTCTGTGAGCATAACCTACATGCAATGACTGCTAAGTGGGCCATTCATTATCATGAGAGATGGGTTCTTGTGAACTTAGCCCTCTTTCAATCCATGTTAGCCTTGGGACTGTACAAGAAGTTGGAGGTCGTACCAAGTATGGGATCAACAAGTTTGTATAAAAAATCTAAAAAACAAAGAACAGTGTGAATAATTCTTATCGTATCTTCTCCAAAATTTCATCAACAACCTCCATTCGAGCCTCTCAAGGATTTACATAGTGTTTTACACCCTTGTATAACTGATCCATGCCCTCAACTAACTAAAAACCAACTTTCAAAACAAGTAACCATTGCATTTCAAATTTGTTGCTTTAAGCAAATTACAAATTTGCAACTTTAGACTCCTCCAACCTAAGGGATTGATCCAGTGGAACATAGCTTGGAGTGATTCCACATGTTTTGGTGTGAAAGAGGACCATGCCTAGCGTAAATATACCTATTTGGATGTGTTGGAATAGTCCGCTTGGTCACACAAGTTGCAGAATGAAAGTTGCACCAGTTTGCAACTTTGTAGTGCTTGCATTTGATGTTTTTTCCATCAAGTGAAAATCTGCCACCACAGGAAAACCACTTTGAGATAGCCAAAACTGAGAGAGTTTTTTGTAGAGGGGCTCAACATGATCCTATGGGATTAGATGTGAAATTTCTAAGCATCACGGTATCTGAGTAATAGCATGCTGAAGTTTGCAGCCATTTTGCACTTTGGACCCTTAAGGGATCGATCTGATGGAACGTAGCTCAGAGAGATTCCACGTGTTTCGGTGAAAAAAAAGACTCTTCCTAGCATAAAAATACCTATTTAGATGCGTTGGAACATTTAGTTTGGTTGTACGATTTGTAGAGTGAACGTTGCACCACTTTGCAACTTTGCACAGCTTGAATTTGACACTTTCTCCATCAAGTGAAAATCTGCCGCCACGAGAAAACCACTCCAACATACCCAAAACCGAGACAATTTTTTATAGAGGGGATCAACGTCTTCTTGTAGGATTAGATGAGAATTTTCTAAGTGTAACGGTATCCAAGTAATAGCATTGTGAAGTTTGCAGCCATTTTGCACTTTGGACCCTTCAGGGATTGATCTGGTGGAACATAGCTCAGAGCGATTCCACGTGTTTCGGTGCAAAAAAGGACCATGCCTAGCATAAAAATACTTATTCGGATGTGTTGGAATAGTCTGCTTGGTCACAGAAGTTGCAGAATGAAAGTTGCACCACTTTGCAACTTTGCACTGCTTGAATTTGATGCTTTTTCCATCAAGTGAAAATCTGCCGCCACGAGAAAACCACTCCAAGATAGCCAAAACTGAGAGAGGTTTTTCTAGAGGGGCCCAACACCTTCCTCTAGGATCAGATGAGAAGTTTCTAAGTGTAATGATATCCAAGTAATAGCATGCTGAAATTTTCAGCCATTTTGCACTTTGGACCCTTAAGGGATCTATTCGGTGGAACATAGCTCAGAGCGATTCCACGTGTTTCAGTGTGAAACAGGACCATGCCTAGTGTAAACATACCTATTTGGATGTGTTGGAATAGTCTGCTTGGTCACACAAGTTGTAGAACGAAAGTTGCACCACTTTGCAACTTTGAACTGCTTGCATTTGATGCTTTTTCCATCAACTGAAAATCCACCACCACGGGAAAAACACTTTGAGATAGCCAAAACCGAGATATTTTTTGTAGAGGGGCTCAACATGATCCTATAGGATAAGACGAGAAGTTTCTAAGCATCACGGTATCTGAATAATAGAATACTGAAGTTTGCAGCCATTTTGCACTTTGGACCCTTAAGGGATAGATCCGGTGGAACGTAACTCAGAGCGATTCCATCTATTTCAATGTTAAACAAGACCACTCCTAGCATAAAAATACCTATTACGACACATTGGAACAGTTAGTTTGGTCATATGAGTTGCAGAGCGAAAGTTGCACCACTTTGCAACTTTGCACAGCTTGAATTTGACACTTTTTCTATCAAGTGAAAATCCGCCGCCACGAGAAAATCACTCTAAGATAGCCAAAATTGAGAGAGGATTTTCTAGAGGGGTCCAATGTGATCCTGTAGGTTTAGATGAGAATTTTCTAAGTGTCACAGTATCCGAGTAATAGCATGCTGAAGTTTTCAGCCATTTTGCACTTTGGACCCTTAGGGGATCGATTCAGTGGAAAATAGCTCAGAGCGATTTTACGTGTTTCGGTGTGAAAGAGGACCATGCCTAATATAAAAATACCTATTTGAACATGTTGGAACAGTCCACTTGGTCACACGAGTTGCAGAAAAAAAGTTGCAAATTGTTTACATGACCTTTATATGACCATTTTCACATTATTTACATTTCAAAATTCAAAGTTTGCAAATTTTCCTATTCAAGGCATTTACAAAACAAGGTGCTACTACACCAAACATGAGCTCAAACTTTACAATATTTGAGTATATATCAATATGTAATTAAATCTTATTACAGTGCCTCTGGCACTTCGTTCTCACAGATCTTTTACAATGTCACTCATACATTCGAGATTCTCTTTAAATGTCTACATCATAGGTGCTCATTATGAGGTTAACTTCAAATGAGTAACTTAAGATTCCCTCACTAAGCTTCACACACTCTTTATAATGGCTTCAAATCAAAATTGAGATTTATCAATATCATCAAAATAAGGATGTTCCATTGCTTTTTTCGCTGAGATTCTCTTTAATGGCTCTTAAATCAACATTTTTTGCAACGAAAGATCAATCAATTTTTAGTATTTTACTTACAAATACGCAAAGTAAAAGAGAAAAAGAAAGAGCATCCAAAATGGAAATGAAATAAAAATAGATGTAAGGCACTTATAGATGTTGCATTTCTTTTATGGCTAACATTCTCTTAGATGGCTCATATATCTACAGTTTTTGCAAGGAGACACCAATCACTATAAAAGAAGATGATAGCATTGGCATCAAACAAATTAATGAGCATACAAGTATAAATTAATAAGAACCAATGTGCATATACTTATAAATTAAGCCAATGAACCATTCGGGTCTGCTCTACTCTTTATTGTGTCAAGTATTGCCTCATGGTTAGACTCACAGACCTTCCATAATGTCTTGTTCAAAGGTCTACCCCCGTATTTGGTCAAATGACTATTGGATGCCACAACAAGGTTTGAGTAATGAAGAATATTACGATGCATGTCAAAGTCCTGAAATAGCCAATGTTTAACACTTGAATGTGGGTACCTTCTAAGCCATATTCCAGTAACCACAACTGAGCCTGTAGGGCATTCGATGTTTTCTCCATCTATAATTGGGGCCTCCAATTTTTTTTGGTCTCAACACAATGACACAAGTAATAGTTTGTTCCCTTTTCATTGTCTTCATCTGTAATAACTGCATAAACATGCCCTGCATTGATATGTGCAAAAAACCTCTTGAAATTTGTCAACATTACGAATACAATACAAAGTATGATAACGATATGGAATTTAAACAACTAAGAAAGTAGATATATCACCTGGTTGAGCTAGATCTGATACGTGGTCAAAGTCCACCAATGATTCCATCTGTGTTAGTTCCAATGTTGTCGAAGGGTGATACATGTGAAGTGGGCTAAGATAACTTGTGAACCATTTGTCAACCCACTCCCTTGACTCACAATCATTCCAGGCTTGAATTGTACATGAAGAATAAAAGCATGCCATCTTTCATGTATCGATACTCCATGAACCTACATTTGAGCTAAGGAAAGAGTGTACCTCACTCGATCCTGTTAGTGTACAATAGTCTTCATATGGTGCAATGTTAGTACCATCCATCAACCAAAAAAATCTATGAACTCAAGAGGTTCCTTCATTACCTGGACCCATCAAAGCATTACACCACTCGACGATTGATTTTGCATCTGTCAACTTTGCACTGTCTTTATACTTTAACTCTTCTAGTGTTAATGCTCTTTTCACGCATGCTCCCCCTTTCCATGTCTGGCCTCACAAAAGTTCCACATATGTTGAAAACCTGTAATGACATGCATCCTACACAACCAGTAGAACATGCACGAGTTCTTGAATTGTGTTGCATAGTTATCAGACCATAGGATATATTGATTGTATTCTATGCCCCTTTGAGACAAACCATTGTATAACATCTGGAAGCAACCTTTCATGAACTCTGGATAATGTGTGCGATCATCACTAATGTAAAAGTGGTACTCCCTCAATACCTTCCTTTGCTCATTTGTACTATCAGATGCATGAATGAATGATATGTGCACAAATATCGAAACTTGTGTGGAGTTATAATACTGTGACCGCACCTCATGTTGTGGTTGTAGAGTGTAGTTCTCTACAAAGTCAACCACAGATACTATGCTTCCAACTGGAAAGGTGTCCTTGCATAGCTTGAACTATGTGTCCAACCATCAGGCTCTATGGGTATGCATTACATACTTAGATAGTATATTGTCATGAAATGTGGTCATAAATTGGTACACTAGAATCTTCTCAATAACCAAATCACACCTTTTTGCTTGAGACCCATCTTTTGTAGCATATGCCACTATTTTATACTTCCCAAACTCTACTAGTTTATGTTCCATCTCATATGTGCTTTCCATATGTTGACATATTCGCGTACGCTGGAAGCCACCGCAATGCTTGCATGAACCATCCAAGCATGTTGTCTTATAGAATACATGGCCATCCTCTATTTCACATAAATTTTTTGATAAGAACTCTCTTGAATATTTTGGTGGGGCTTCTATGCCACAATCTTGCTAAACATCATCAGTATGCAAATCTAAACATATAGAATGATAAACATCATAATGGTTAGAAAATTCAATATGTCATCTACAAAAACAAGTAGTGCATGTGTGATTTATCTTGCCATAAAAAGGTTTAAGCAGTTCAAAAAATCTTTGAGAAATACTAATTTGAGGATAATCATTTTCAAATTTTTGAAAAAATTGGGTTTTGAGTCATATCCAAAATACTCTTTGGAGGTGGCTCATGATTCCAACTACTGATTCTCATTCTTACCACATCCCTTTGATTCAGAGATGGCCTTGTGTTATTGTTCCAATACTCTTCAATTAGTGTTCTCAAGGCTTTGACAACTTCTTTATCTTTTCGTGACAATCTCCTCGAGAATGCAAATAATTCATTTGTATCATTGCCCTCAATTCTTTGCTGCCTTTGAATGACTCTTGATAAATTTTTTCTACTAATTCTCATTTGTTCACTAGTCTTTTTAATTAGGCGAGCTCTCTTTGTTTGATAGCTTACCAAAGTTGATGTAATGACACGTCGGGTGACCTTACTATCATTTGAGTGTGAGGTCTTACCCACACTCTCATAAGCATACATTAAATTCTTCACAATAGTGTCTTCACTTGATGCATTTGATGTTCTCAACCCAAGAGTCTTCATGATGTTCTTATACTTTAGACCCTGCATCATTTCAACAAATAGTTGACATCTTTTAGTCTCATTTAGCATTTCAAAGAATCATTCCCAAATATTATTAGCATATCTTCTACAAGTGTGTGTTGAAATCTTACCTTCCATGTGCTGCAAAATCTCATCACCAATATTAATCAAATACTTTGGCTTTCTACGCAAAATTCTTGGTGGTGTTCTCCTAGGTACATACATCTCAACATTAGGAATTTCATCAATATTTAATTGAGGTGGGCTAGATTGCATACCTTCGATCGAGGGTGGAGAAGAAGACATACCTTGAGGTTCACATGGGGATGATGGCATACCTTTTTTGTCAATTTTGAGTGATGATGTACTCTCAACTTGAGATGTGTTGGAAGGTGTCCAATAATATTCACTTGTGGTACATGGTGTCCCTCCATATTCACTTGCAGTAGATGGTGTCCGTCCATACTCACTTGTGCTAGATGGTTTCCCTCCATATTCACTTGTGCTTAATGGTGTCCCTTCATATTCACTTGTCATAGAGGGTGTGTCTCCAACTACGGTATCTGAATCTATCTTACGACAATGCTTTTGCATTCATGCTTGCTGTGCTACTAATTCCCATTCTCTTTTTGATGGTTGAGGTTCCTCTACAATCGGGTTGTTTTCATCAATCATTTCCAATTTATTCTTTTCATGATATGCTGCCACTTGAACTCTCTCCTTTTCTTTCAAGGTTTCGGTCTCTTCGTCTATTAGTTTCCTCTCTATCTTTTTCTTCGGCATGGCAGATAATTTTATCTGTACCATGGTAATGAGATGAATATTAGTTCCTAAAAAATGTATCCATTCAAGTTAATTGAAAAATATATTTCATTGAAGGCTTCATTTAAATAATACTTACAATCATCGTGTACAAAAGTTAACCTAGCATGTAGACAAATGTGTACAAACTATGGAAGCACTAGGTTGGCTAGAGCACATTTCTAACTAAAAGTGAATAACCATGATGGTGATTCTAAAAACTAATGAGTGAATGGCATTGTGGGTGTTTGATAAATTTGTGGTGTAGGAGCACCTTGACAATCTATGCTTCCATTTTGAAATTTGATTCAATTTTGGGTATCTTCATGTTGTAAGAGGGTCATCAAAGACATTTTCCATGTACCGGTTATATGAGCTTTCAAAGGTGGTTGTTTTTTAGTTATAGGAATTGCGGGGAGGTTTTTGTCATTGAAAAAGGTTTAAACAACCTCCATTGGCTCGAAGGGAGGATTTTTGTTCATTTTGAAATCCATTTTTTTGATAAAAAAATGTTGTTTTCCAGAAATTCACTGGTTTTTTTGCACTTTCGTGCACTTGTACGGATCTATACAACCTCTCCTTGATGGAAAACTAATATAATATTTTAGGCACATGTCTTAACTCTCTAATGCATCATTTTTGAGGGCTTAATAGTACATTTGAAGGGAGCAATTGACAATTTTCTGAAATTGCTCATTTCAAGCCAGTCAAGGGTTTGAGTAGGATTTAATTATGAAATGACCATCCCACCTACTATTATGACTTTTTTCTTGGTGGGATGGCATGTAAATTGTTAGATTAGGGTCTTTTATTTATGAACATTCCTTGGAATGAAACTAATGACAATAGGATGGGGTTCTTAGGCTGAAACAAGCACTTTTCCATGAGAATTTGACGAACCAAGGAGTGATTTTGAAAAAGTGTTGAAGGAGTGGTCTATGTAATGAACTTTTTGACCTTTTTCAGGGTATTTTGAAGATGTTTGATGGTTTGGAATGGTTTGGGAAGGCCCAAGTATAGGAGTTTCTATAAACCCTCCCTCTCTGCATTAAAAAATGGGGTTTTTTGTATTGGAAGCCTAGTTGAGTGGGTAAGGTCCTAAGACCTAGAAAATATCTTGTTTTGAGACCTAATTAAATACTTTTTTGGGGTTTGGAAGTCTGGTGTGAGGAGCTAAGGGTAGTTCATTTGTAAAATTGGCCTACTTGGAGGCCTAAAATAGTGAAAAGGTCAGTTTTCTTAAAGTTGTCCCAAAGGATTCATGTGATGGATTAAGGTATGTCTTGCAACTTTGAAATGGGTTCTAGGATCATTCTTTTATTTTCTTGGTGTTTTGGAAATTTTTGGAGTTAAGGGCCCAAAACTAGTTTTGCACAGTAACTAGATTCCAAGGGTGAAATGTGGGAAATAGTGTTTATGTTTGTTGTCCAGATTGGAGGAGTGTTGGGATTGGTCCATTAGGACTTTTTAATCTTGTTAGATTCCTCTTGAAGGAAATTTGACATCTTCAATGGTTTTGGGTCTTCTAACTCTGCATCAAAAATGAGTATCACAGTCTAAAGTGTGCGCATGGTTTGGGAGATACATGTGATAGTTTGTAGATGCTTGGCTACTAGTAATGTGGATAGTGAACAAAGGAACTAAGTTTTTGTTTAAGGGAAGAATTCTAAAAGGTTTAATTTTTGTTGTACTAACTCAAAAAATGGTGCCATTATGGAAGATTTAAGACAACTTGTGAATGACATAATCATTGGTTGATGTTTTGAGGAACCTAGTTGATTGTAATCCGTTATTTTCAAGATTTTCAAGGTGTTTTGAAGGTCCTTAAAAGGAATTGGGAACTCCTAATGATAATTTTAGTATACGAATCTAATTTTTTGTGAAGGGAAATATAGTTGAATAAGTGTGTCAACAAAGGTGTTGATTTCTTCCTTTGTACTGCATCAGTTTGTGCAGAGGTATTGGAAGGTGTTTAGACCCTTCGGAGGAATGGGAGAGGCTGGGATTTGTATTAAAGTATGAATTTTGGTGAATGGTTTTGAGTTTCTAATCAACTTTATGCTATGTTACAATCAATTTTATGATGGTTAATCTATTTTTTTGAGTTTGACAAAGAGCTGAAATAAAGTTCTAATGTTTTGATGAAAAGATGATTGATTTTGTTTGTTGATCTTCTTCAATTTAATTTAGGGTCAGAAGTAACCTTGATTATTTGTGGATCCTGGTAGATGTTCTGCATCAAGTGTAAAATAGTAATTGGCAAGTGTATATAATTGTGTATATAATAGTAATTTAAAATGTGCATTGACAACCTAAGGTTATAATGACAAACAAAAATGAAAGCAAGCCATAATAGAATGAAAGAAAATTTGTAAAGACTTCGCATACCTAAAAAACCAGACTTTCAAATGGAGGAGTTCAACCCAATTATGTAGCCTTAGCTTCTTCTTTCTTCAAACTCCACAACAATTTGACTTGTTCAAAAGCTTGTTCCCCTCCAAATATTAATTGTATATCAGTTTTCAATGGAGTTCAAACTTCAATTGATATTATATGTCTTTCAATGTGGAAAATCTGCTATTTCATGCAAAGGTGGTAGAAAGATCATGGAAAAGGTGATGGAATGTGAAAAACATGCTTGCACACTTCACAACATCATCAAAAAGCTGCTTTTTGTGGGAGCACGTGCAGAACCAAGGGAATATGTAGACTGTGGGCCTTGAAATCATGGGTATATAGAGTTTTTTATCGTTTTAGTGGAGTACAACACGTGCTCATGTTATAATGTGAGTGCGTTATGTGAAATATGGTTTTCTTAGTATATTTCTATTCTTCGTCTTTGTCTTCACCCTCTATCCTAATTCTACAATTGTCCCCTACACCCTTATAGTAGAGGAGATAGAGGTGAGTGTGTGTCTCTATGTGTGTGTGAGAGAGAGGGAGAGATATGGAGGGAGAGGGAGAGGGGGAGAGGGAGGGAGAGGCAGAG
>CM021107.1:198488118-198683159 GCA_007115665.2 Sequoiadendron giganteum | reverse complement strand
CTACCTAGCTAAGTACCTCTCACTCCAACCCCTTCTCTCCCACTCCCTCTCTCTTAAACTCTCACTTCCACCCCCTCTCCATCTCTCTAGACTCTCCCTCTCTCTAAATTATCCCTCTGTCTAAAGACATATATAAATGCATACATACAAGCATAATACATATGTACATATAATCTTACATCCATACAAGCATACATGCATACATGACATACATGTACATACAAATATATCAGCATACATTCAATATATTGGCATTTAACATAAAGGAAGACATAACGTGAGTGTGTTATAACGCACTTGTGTTATGTCCTAGTTAACATGTTCCTTGTAGAAGCAAAAACCATGTGAAAAGTGAGATATAATGCAAGCATGTTATTATGCACTAGCGTTATATCTTGCTTTGGGAATTGCTGAGCCTTAAGCTTGATATTTTCTTTGGAATACCAACTCGAATTTTTGGAGGGCATTCCCAACAACCAGAGACATGTTTTTAAAAATCCACCATATTTCTCATAATCGAGTTCATGCTCACCATCAGGATTGCATGTGGTTCAATATTGAAAACATAGAACACATGGGTAATGTTAGGTTATCTCTTAGCTATCCAATGATGTAATTTTTGCCACTTTCTAAAAATGTTAAGTCTTTCATCCATAATTTAGTTCATCTATATTTCTTTTTTTTTCCAAAAAGTAGTGTTTGGTATTTTTTTCGTTATAAATTAACCGTTCATCAATTTTTCAAATAAATTACATTTTTAGAAACTAGACTCCATTCTACAAAATTAAAAAAATAAAAATTTAAAAAATCAATTAGTTTCCAAAATTTGTAGGGGTAGCACAGCCAAAATTCTATTTTTCAGGAAATGTCCATTTTGCAAATTAGTAAAAAATCAAATATTCATTAAAAAATTATCAGAAAAATCATGCATCAACTACATACTGTTAGCTAACTTCTAACTATTGCGATTTTAAAAATACTAAAAAAAAATTCACCATACGAGGGTCGTACAAGATTTGCTATGTTATGTTTTTCTGACAAAAACAACACCAATTTTGTCTACGTCCCTTGTTTGAACCCCTTAATCTCAACCATTTTCAAAATAAATTAGTAGCTTAGAAAGTAGGCTCAGAGCACTTGAATCCTTCTTTTAGTTCCATCTCAAAATTTTGAGTCTAAGTATCCTCAATTTCACATCCAATGTCAGTATTTCCTGATTTCAGAAAAAAGTTATCCACTTAAGTCCCCTTTTTGGGAACCATCTTGGTGCACTTACCCAGTAGTCTCAACTTCCTACAAATGCACAATCTTTGGCTATTGTTCCATATAATATGGGACAAGTTCCTATCACTATTGAGAGGGCTACTAGCCCTGGAGGGGGACTTTCTAGGGAGAAACTGATTCATCAGGTTGAAGAATATAAGGAGATGGTGAAGCGAATCTGGGATGCAGCAAGGAGAAGCAATGTAGTGATAGTGGACATTGTTTTGAAACAATTAAACAAAAGGGTCCAGAGTAAGATAAACAATGTTCATGCAAATTATGTCCTAATGTTGCAAGAATTAAAAATGTTTCCAAGGGATAAAGATTTGGCTATCCCATTGCTAAACAAATGGGGCCCTAGAATGGAGAAGTTTAAATTCATGGCAGTAGGGGCAAAACAACATGGTGTTAAATATCCTATTATTATAGCAACATATCAATTGGTCAAGGGAATTGTTGAGCAGAAGTTTCAGGGATATCCCACCCCTATGGAATCCAAGATTAAATTACTAAAAGATGTGTATGATGGAAAGGACCTGACCCCATTGCCTCATATTTTACATAGTCAGGATGAAATTAAACCCCTGCAGGTTTGGAAGGAGCAAATGAACAATATAATGATGTCTCAAATACATGAGATATGAAAAAAAATTGACATCCGCATGCTAGAGAATACATTGGAAAAGTTGTCTTTTGTTATAATTTTCTTAGAGAACTTTGATAAAAAAGGCCACATCGATAATGGTAAATTATGCTCCCTATCGAAACAAGGCTGATCAAGTTGTGGCTTTCCAGTGGCCTTCCGAGGAGGAGTTTGAATTATGGAAAAAGGTGTTCAATAATGAACTAGAATTATGAGTGTTATAGTCGAGAATTGTAACTTGGTCATGTATAATATAGGTCTGACCTTAGATATTATATTCTAAAATTGCATTCTCCTTTTGACTCCAAGTATAGGGTGATGAGGTGGAGTTAATACCATAATGGCTAAGCATGCCTTCGATGTATGGGGAGCGGCCTTTGGAGCGATGTTTTCTGTCCTCCTTATCAACTAATGATGATCTTTGTCTTATGCTCTCCACTCGCATAATAGAACTATAACTGAATCAGGAGTTAGCGGTCCAATAAAAAATGGACATGTGTACTCTCCGACCTAAAGCTTGTTGGCTCCCTTGTTTTATAAAAGGGAATTCTGGGCCGAGAGAGTGTTTTGTTGAAATATCCAAAATATGAGAAATAAGAGTTTAGTAATCTAGAGAGTATGAATTGTAAGTCCAGGTTTTAAAAAGTTTTGAGTCAGATTGGAGAACTTTGTTAATCATGGGGTTTTTAAGCATTTTTTTTATCAAACTCATGAATATTTGGAGTTTATTTTCTCTCCTATTGTGTTATGTTACATGGATTATTAATGAAATATCGATCAAAGATGATTTTCAATGATTTTCATTTGTTCTTTACTCTGAATTATGTTTAACTATAGCTCTGGTTCAAAGGATCGGTTAATTGCTTCAGCTAACCAATAAGTTCATGCAATATAACAAATAGGATTCATAGAGGAGTAATAAACTCAGGTATAGATATGTGGGTTGTAATGCAATTCATAATAGATCATAAGTGTTCAAAATGAAATTTACCTTGTAGTTCATTTTTCTCTTTTGACTCTATGCATTAGGATATGGCAATAGAATTTTGATTACGTTTTATTCTCGTATGTTTTGTGTTATGGCCTTATGATATTTTACTTGATTATTTCCTATCAAGTTACTCTAAGTTGAGTTCACGATTTACTATTAATTGGACCTGAGCCTTTTCGAGGAATAGCCAATTTCTTGAATGATTTCATCCATTAACAATAATTGGGGATCTATCTATTGCTTACCTATGTGCAAGTGAATCATTTAAATTCTATACGTCAAGAGCACATGTTATGGAATACCCTCCTGGATTTTACAGAGTCCGAAGTGTAGGAGAATTAGCCGTATTGCTATTCTCGTTAATTTGGCCATACTGTTCCTAGTCTTTTATTATTGAATATGGCAAGTTCTAGGAGCTTCTAGGAAACACGTGTGGGTTGCAGTAAAAAGCACCAACACCTCCCTCCTTCCCTCTCTCAGTATCTTCACCTTCCTCCTCACCTCTCTAATTCTCTCTCTCACACCTCTCTCCCTACCTATCCCTCCCTCCCTCCTCTCTCTCTCTCTATCTCACCTCTCTCTCACCTCTCTCCCTCCTTCCCCACCTCTCCCCATCCCTCTCTCCACCTATCTCTCTCTCTCTCTATTTATCCTTCTCTCCATCCCTAAATCTCCCTCCATATCTCCTTCATTATCTACATCTCTCTAGTTACCTATCCTTCTATACCTCTTTCTCTCTTTCTCTCCTTCCTTCCCTCTCTCAATCTCTCCAACTTCCTCCTTCCCTCTATCCTTCTCTCTCTATCACATCTTTATATCACCTCTCTTTTTTTCTATTCTCTCTATCTCAACTATATATCTCTACCCATCCCCATCTTTATATCTCTCCTCTCCCTCTCTCTCTCTCTTCCTCCCTCCCCCTCTTTCGCCACAGAGAGAGGGATGAAGGGAGGGAGAAGTGTGTTAATGAGAGAGAGAGTGAGTTGATAGAGAGAAAATTAGAGTGGGAAGGATGAAGGTGGAGAGATTGGGAGAGGGAAGGAGGGAGAGTGGGAGAGAGAAAGAGGTGTGGAGGGATATGTTAGATAAATATAAGTAGAGAGAAAAAGATAGAGACATAGACAAAGAGAGATAGATACAGGGATAGAGAGATAGAGAAAGATAGAGAGACAAAGAGAGAGAGGCGAGATCAACAAAATTAGAGAGGGAAGGAGGGAGGGATAGAGAGAGAGTGATAGAGAAGGAGGGAGAGGATAGAGAGAAAGAGATAGACAAAGAGAAAGAGATAGACAGAGAGACAAAGAGACAAATAGAGAGAGGAGGGAGGGAGAGAGGGAAGGAGGGAGAGAGAGAGAGAGAGATTAGAGGGAGACAAAGATAGAGATAGTAGGTGAGATAGAGAGTAGAGGGATAGGGGAGATAAATTTAGAGAGGGAGGGAGGTAGGGAGGAGAGAGAGAGATATTCAAATAATAGATAGAGATAGTGAGAGAGAGGTTTAGAGAATAAAAGATAAACAATGAGTAAGATAGAGTGAGAGAAAAAATGATACAACTTGTTGATTATTGAAATTTGAGTTCCTAATTATTAAAATTTGATATGATGATTATTAAAATTTGACTGTCTAAAAAACTATAACATCTTCCAAAAAGTAGAATTTGCACCATAACTCCAAGATATCTAAAATTACTCTCAAAAATCCTAAAACTATATACATGAAATATGACTTAGGGTATATTAAAATGAATTTCTATATGTAAATGTCAACTTATACTTAAATACATATATTTTCACTAGTAGAGAAAGAGAATGACAAAGACAGAAAGAAAGAAAGAGTTTAAGAAAATGCAATTTGAAAAGTCATCATTAACATTTGGCAGTTGTCAAACTTAGCTTTGTATGACCAAGCCTTAGGCTCATTCATCCAAATCATTTGATGAACTTGTTAAATTTTGCACATGCCAAATTGTAATTTTGGGTAAAAAAAAAAAAGTGGCATCTTTCTGTGTCACAACTTTGTGCACTTTCATTTCCATTCATATTGACCTCTAGAATAGTAGGTCTATTATGCATAACCAATGACTAGTTATTCCACTAATACAAGAAGTTATTTTGCATATATATCCCATTTTTTGGTGAGAAAGGTAAAGGACGGAGAAAAGGATTATGATTATTCAATTCTCCATTGATCCTTTGAATTTAGTTCATAATCATTGGATTCCCTATGTTTTCTAATGGTTTGTGACTTGGGTATGTGTAGGATCATCATGGAAAAAATAGGCCCTTAAGTGGCCAAAAATTCAGAAAAAATAGAGTTAGGCAACTTGAAGTAATTTTTTTACTAAGTTATCTATATTATTTCAAAAATATGTAAGAATGGAATCTGTAGAAAATTGAATGTAGTTTCTAAACTACTAGGTTTATTTTTTTGAAAAAATGTCTTTTTGGTGAAAATTTTAAATTTCAATGCAGTAGCACTTAAATTTCAGGGAGAAAATAAGAAGTACATGTCTGTCTGACCACCCTAACCACAATAAAATGATAATATTTTAGATATAAGTAGAGGACTCATGTACCAATGTGATGCATATTTTTTTGTAATTTTTTCCAAGTAAATAATTAATTATGAATTTTTATTACAACTTTTAAAAAATATAAAAACTCGTATTTCTGACCACCTTAACTTGGTTAAAACTTCATGAAATTCAATTCTTCTTTTTTTAATCTTATAGTATGTGAATCATAGAATGTGACACATGTTTTTTATTCAAAAATTGTGATACCGTTTGAAAGCTATAGATGTTTTTCAATCAGCATATCAATCAGGACTTTAGTCGTAATTCAAATAGAAAATGAATAATAATTATTTATTAAATTCAAAGTAAAGCATAATTTATATTGGTGGAAAGCTGAGAATATCCTTTAAAAACCCTTTTTGTTTCCTCAATCTTGGGTAAGAAAAGTCATCAACCACATACCCTACATATACCCATCATATCGCCACTTTTGGCCCATCATAATCCTGCACATACCCACCTACTTGTTTTATTTCTCTATTTACACTCATGAATTCAATATACATGTATGGTAAGGTAGCTAGTAGTACTTTATTTTCCTCTTTATGAACATCATGGTTAAATGATCCAAAGCAACACAGTATACTACAATTGTAGCTAACTCATTTTATTGTCTTCTCATACTTCTTGATTGTGAACTTCTTTAGATGTCATATTGTGTGCGCAAATTCATTAGGTAATTTAAAATTTCATGAATTCAATAAAATTTTACTTGAAAATCAAATTGTGACCTAATGAAAGATATGGAGTGTAAATTATTATTTTTGAAAGACAAACTAGAAACTACTTTTAAGTTTAATGACTTTGCTCATTTATGAATTATTTGACCTTAGTTTGATAAGAAAGAGTTAGAGTATTGACAAGAGTCAACTAGTAATGTTTCCAAGGGGCTTCTACACTCTGCAACAACCTTGTGACTAATTACCAAAATATTAAATAATTATTAATTTGCACTTGTGAATCAACTATAACAACAATTGGATTAAAATTTATATTAGAATTAATCATG
Organism: Sequoiadendron giganteum; assembly: GCA_007115665.2. Taxonomy (NCBI): domain Eukaryota; kingdom Viridiplantae; phylum Streptophyta; class Pinopsida; order Cupressales; family Cupressaceae; genus Sequoiadendron; species Sequoiadendron giganteum. Next base: position 198,676,678 of record CM021107.1, on the reverse strand, counting down.
TCTATAATTCAAGGGAAGTAACCTAGAAGCTATTTCTAAACATTCTAAAACACCTTGCTACTTTAAAAAGCTATGAACTTGATGGAGAATAAAGATGCAAAAATATGCCTAAAAATGTTGTACTAGTCAAACTACATTAAAATCTTGTATTTCTACCACTAGGATTATTTAATCATTTTACATTGATTATGAAGTTGTCAAGACTTTATGATATAACCTGTGACATGTACAACTTTGAGGCAAAGACTTGGTGACAGATGTTGATACAAGGAAAGGTAAAAGTTTATATTTTTTAAATAAAAAATGAGGAAAACAATTGGCTCTAAAAGGGGGAGATGACCTTGTGAGTTCAACAAGAACCTACAATTTTAACTAAAGACTGGTGTCCTATAAATTGTGTAATAGATTTGAAAGCTAATGCAACACAAAATAAATTAAGATAGGACTTTGACACAAATAAAAATTAATAAATAATGAAAGAGAAACACCAAAACTAAAGTAGATGTTATAAATTAGCCTTTGTAATTTATGAATAGGGTAGGTAAAATCAACCTTAATTGTTGCATGAAGATCATGTCAACCTAGTGACATGTTTAAAAGACTAAGTGCCTATGTAGAACAATGGAATCTAAATATTTGAAATGTATATATTTTCAAAATAATGAAGCATATCTAAATATCAACTAATTGTCATAGATCTCATAAGCCTTTTAGTTAATTAAATATCATCTTGTATACCATTAATCATATTTTTTTGTATCACATCAAAACTACAAATACCCAAATTTGAATGCATTTTTTAATATTTATTTATGAGAATAAAAACCTTGAGTTGGATAAAAAAATTGTAAACCTTAAGGAAAATAATTTTCCACTAGTTTAAGCTTGAAGGCTTTGAAATATTAATTTCAATAAGTATCAAATAATTTTTGAATTTCACTATACTTAACATATAAAAATCCTTTATTGAATGACAATGAAAGGGAAGGAAGTGAGAAACATGTACTCGGGTTTTATTTTCCAAGAGATCATCTTGTATGATAAGTGAAGGGGAAAGAAACACACCTCTAAAAGTAAAATTATCATTTGAACTTCAAGGTACTAGCTTCGAATAAAGATATCATGAAAAAAAATCTTCCTTGATTTCACTTGGTTTATTTAACTCTTTATGAAGTGTTCTTTCAATGATCCTATTTCCTTAAATTCTCTCTAGATGGATTTGGAAAGATGTACATGGTTCTAGTTATGGTTATATTTCTCATTAAAAATTTAAACACAAAATAGTAATATACCAATCTCCACATGTATTAAATTCATTAATAAATAGGAAAACGAAAGGTAAAATTTTCACTTTATTGTCAAACCAATGAACATGTGCAATATCTTTAGCATTGTGTCCATAGTATTCTTTGATGCATATATTTTGTTCAATATCATCTTTCATTTTTTGTTTACCGATTTGTAGATCTAGTTTTTCATTTCATTTGACAACCTTAGGGTTGGGATCACTATAAAAATGCATTTCCATTATTTAATGTATGTTTCTTTTAGTGAATTAGTATTAAGAGATGTTTGGTGTGTCAACCAATTAACTAGAGTCTACATAATGATATCCTAAATAAAATAAAAATAACCTAGAGTAGGATTATTACTAACATTTCTTTTTATAGATCTTCAGCTTCATCATCTGCATCAATGTAAAGTTGACTATTTTGTGCTTAGGTTTCATATGAGTTAAAATAAGAATTTATTTTCACAATATCTAGTTTCAAGACAATATTTTTTCTTTTTCTCAGTCTTGCTACTCATTGAACACTCTACAATATCCTTGAAAGTAAAAGAGTCCATTTTAGGGCAAAGGGAGGATGTAGATGGAGACTTATTATTACTCTCTTCCTTTTGTATAATGTAATGAAATATTGTTCAAAATTAGGGATTTTTGATGGGAAATATGTTGTCATATTCTTCGAATAAGCATAATGGTGATCATTTTTTGAGAAAAAAATAAAGGAGAGTCACTTTCCCTATCGCTAGAAGAAACTTTAGTTACATTTTCATTGTCTTCACAATGAAGGCTATACATCTCAACTTGTTTTCTCATATGAGGTTTAGTCAGTAAGTCTACTAGAAGTCATTCCTAAATCATAATTATCTAAAAATGATTATAAATATAAAATAACCATTTGAAAAAGGAAACAATTTTATAATTTTGGTATTGGGATTATATTATATATGTAACCTAATTTTGTATAATAAAACTCTTTACCAAGTCTTTTTTCGAAATATTTAGATTTTATCTTTAACTTGATATTTATTTACAATCCCAAATAGAATGAATTCATCTTCAATTTCAATATATTGTCTTTGTTAAACTTCAAGATCCGGTACATTATTCTGTTTAAAAAATAAGTCAAAATCAATATGTAGCACAACATTAAAGATATAGATTTGACTATGTAGGTCTGGTTGACAAATATGAGGAATATTTAACCAAAGACCTAATGTTTCAACAAATCCCATAATTGATTCTTCATCTTTCTTTTGGATTCTAGAAAGCCAAGGCAATAGTCCACACATTAACTATTGATTTCAACATTTATAACAAGCTATCCTTTATGCTATCCAAGTTTGTGATACACCCATTGTCTAAGTCATAGAATTAATTGACTTTTTTATCATTTTTTCATTAAACAAGCATACAAATACATTTTATCCATTAACCCTTAAAATCTCACAAGCTATTATAAATTCCCCAAATTGATTCAATGCATCTTTAATTTTGAAGGAAAGGTTGTATATGTAGTAAATGCATGAGGTTATAAATGAGTTGCCCAATGTGTAGGTCAAATTAACATCATGATGTAAATATAAGAAATATGACAAAATGTATCTCAATCCAATGTGGATTCTTTTGATAATATCTATCATTTTGAATAGGTTCTACTTGTAAAGAGTATTCAAGATTTGTTCTATGGAGGTATCCTCTAATGTCTAAGAAAAAATGCACCAACACATGATTCACTAATAGAGTCACCTAAAAGCTATTGGTTAATAGGTTTGTTGTTACAATGTTACATTTAATCTACTTGAATTGTCTAATGAGCATCAACAAAATCTGTAACCATTAATAGATGAATAAATAGTAAAAAGCTATTGACTTTTCTATGTAATAGTTTTCATTTCTTGCTTCTATAGCTCAAGTTTTTCTTTCCTCATTTACAAATAATAAAAAATGCATCCAAATGTTAATTTTATTTCTCTTTTATGCCTATCCCTAACTATTTTCATGTCAAGAATCTTTTTCACTATCCCCAAATCCTTCCTCAAAAACTCACTAACAACATTCATACTAGTGTCAGTTACTAGCATATCATCAACATACAACAATAACAAAACAAACTTTTTTTTATCGAAAACTTTGTACTACACACATGGATCAAATTCATACCTGGAAAACTATTGCTTAGCCATGAAGGAATATGACTTGAGGTACCATTGTCTTGGGGCTTGTTTTTGCTCATACAAACTTCATTTCAATATGCACACCAATTTTTCATGTCTTTCTTTTTCAAAACCTTCTAGTTGCCACATATATAATTATTCTTCCAATTTTACATGTGGAAACATTGTCTTAACTTCAAGCTACTCAAACTTCAGGTCATATAGGGTTGTTAAACCCAAAACTACCTAGATGGTAACCATTTTCACAATAGCTAAAAAAATTTCATTAAAATCTATACCCTTCTCTTGGGCATATACTTTGACCACTAATATAGCCTTATACCATTTCTTGCCAACATCTTCTTCCTTCAATTTATAAACCCACCTATTTTTCAAGGCTCTTTGATTTGATGGAAGATGTGTCATCCCATTGATGTAGCCAATAACATACACTCAATAGAATTGTTCCATTAATCATGTGCGAGAGCCAAATATTTGAAATCACTATAAAATAAAAATCTTCTATTCACCAACTCTACCGCTATAATGAGAGAAAACACTCTTATATCCAAAAAAACAAAAAAACCAAAAAAACATCTTTTTGGCATATTTCAACAATTATCAAATTTTGCCATTTTTGGTAATTTTCAATGCATAACTTTGATGTTAGGAAAATCAAGTCATCTCATAAAGAAATATCTAAGAATAGTAGTGCCTTCTAGTGATTTTAATTTCTTCAAATTGCCTCAAAGACATGACTACTATGCCATAAAGCCGAAACTAACACAATTGATTTCCCACATCGACCCTTCTGAGAAAAGCACATGCAGACATTACCAGATTCAATACTATGCACAGATTCAAATTACAGAATCAACCAACATGAAAGGAAAACATAAATGAACACATAGATTTACTTGGTTAAAACCCTTTTAAGTAAAAAACCCCACACTCCAAAAGATCAAGCCATTGTATTATTCAACAACAAACAGAGTTACAATACAATCTTTGGCTCATAGCCTTTATAGGAGTTACATCTTGTTTCATCTGGAGTATACAAGCAACACCATTGATCAGAATCCTCACATTGTTACAATACCCTCACACAACACACGATGCAGATTCATTTCATTTCACCAGTCCACTCACTCATCTAGTCTTTCGGCTAGCACAACCTCATGACCTCTTAGGTTCACATTCTTCTTCATTTTGTCTCACACTAGCATTCTCCCTGTTACAATACTATGTAAAACATATAGTTTGAACACTCTCACGCAGTAACTTACATGTCAAACCTCTTTTCTTTCCCTAAGCCATTGATCTGTTCATTTCATGTACACACTGTTTGATCAGTTTCCCTGCAGTCCAACCGTCAAACAACAATTTCTATATTGACGAGGCAACTACTCCATTTTCTTCATAATAACGATGTGAAGTGAGCAAGTCACTACTCCATTGTAAAACTCAGTAGTCTACAACGGTCAATCTTCATTCACTATCACATCCATCGACATGATAGACACCAAGTCTCCCTGATGTCCCAAGAGAACCATCACGACCATGAACTTTTCTAGGAGTCACACCAAAGACCAAATGGAACAAACCATCAACAAGAAAAACACTATCAGACAAGAATCAGAAAGTTCCAATGAGATCCTAAATCATCTTGATGACCTTCAACTCACTACAGTTCGAAACCTTTCATTGACAAGACTCACACTGATCACAATTCATCCGCTAGAATTTAACAATTGGACGAGGGTCTCAAAGCTGGGCCGAAGACATACTTCATACCGATGAAGAACCATTGACAAGACTTACGCTGACCATATCCCATCGGCCAAACTACTAGTGTCGATCCAAACTTCCCAGGTCTAACTGAAGACCAAAGTTAGCCCGACCACCTATTCATCGACAAGACTCATATCGACAAAGTACATTGACATGACCAACACCATCAGACCAATTCTAAGAAATCATCCCGATGGACCATGTCACACTGACCAAGCACCATCAGCCAAACACACACCGAACATATCATATCGACTAGAGATCCATTGTTGATGAGATGCATTTCAAAGTCCCATGTCAGCCCAACCATCTGTTCATCAACAAGATGTACACCACTCAGACCTATCATCTAGACTAACACAGTCGGTTCAACATTCACAGGTCTACCCGAAGACCAATGTCATCCTGATGCAGTTCACTTCGGTAGAATTCTTCCCTATAGGACTCTTTGGCCATATCACAGGCAGCAGAGTGTCATTCAAAAGTCATCCTGATGACCAATGTCACCTCAATCTGAACATTGGCCAGAGTCATACTAAAACTTATCTAGGCTACTTCGCATACATTCCTCAGATCGGAAAGAGTCTCACTGACAAGCCTCATCAGCTAGATAACTACTATCAATATGGAACAAGGAACTTACATCGACATTTCAATTCACTCTGATAGTTCTCTTTGGCAAGACCGATCACATGTTACACTGATCTGAACACTTCAAGCCTTCATGACTAAACAACTTGTTGGAAAGATATCTCAAGTGTCTCATCGATTCTCTCTTATAGGAGGTTCAGGTCAACAAGATTGGGGCACATATTACAAACAATATCCCACTTGACGAAGATCTTACTGACCACTCTAGAGAACCAACAAAAAACCATGCATAAGTACAAACAACATCAACTTCCAAGGCCTAAACCAGAAAAAAACTGTGAAAACATTCTCTAGAAACAAGATACAATATCAGCTAGAACAATAACCAGAAACATGACTACTTCCATCCAACTGATCAACCCACATGACTGAACATAGCACCCATAGCTCATGCTATTCCATCTAATCTCACATACCTTCAAGGTATCCACATTATTAAACTCATGTCAGCAGCACAACCAACCCATCAATTGTAGATACAAGCACCATGTACAAACCAGTCGAAGAAGACCAAACACATCTAGGTACTCCCATTGCATGGGTAATGCCAAATCTGAAAGATCAAAGGCATAACAAGTCTACCAATAAAAACTCATAGAAAATGTAACCATGTAGTACCAAGGAAATATTCACAATGATACACGTAACCTACAACAAACTACTACAGGAATCATTTCTCTCAATAGTCTTCCAGCATTCTTCCAAGTTCTTCACACCCAACATAGGAAATCTAGATAAAGAAACTCCAAGTTACCACTCAAAATATTGAGTGAACACAAAATCTCCAACCAAATCTCAAACAAATGTAAAATGAAATCAAACTTTCAGGAATACAACCAAGACCAAAGATAGAAACTCTAAACAACATATACCTCTAGAACATCCTCCTACATACACCTCTAAAATCTAGCTATGTCAAGTATGATCTCCTTCACATCCCAAAGGAAAAGCCATAAAAATACCCAACCATTCAATCACCAAGATCAAAATTAACATATGTAACATGTAACCAATCATGGATGTAAGGCTCTCAAATAAGATCAAACTACTTCATTTCCCATCTCAGGAAATTAGCCCATAAAGCATCTCCTACCAATTCTCATCAAAAAATGGTATCACAAAAGCTCAAGGAGATAAACCATGTTGTCCATCTTCCACTATGAATCCTCTAGAACCATTAAACAACAATTCAATATCCATAACATGAAATAAAACATCAAACACATCTGAAAGATACAATGGGAAAATGTCTCTCAAATAGACTTCACTACCAAGAAGACCAAGAGTAGAAAGAGAACATGCTCCTCCAAGATATACAAGCAACCATGACTCATCCAAGAGAAATCTCCTCATTGGTCTCTGTTGAACTGATGTCCAACCAAGGTGTAGGCTACTTGGATTTTCTGATGAAATCAACACCTTTCTCATCTCAAGAGAATTACAGCCTTACCTTATTCTCCATGTATCCATGAATACTAGTAATCGACCATCTCATGCTAAACTCCAATCTGCATTACTGGACTTAACATGAAGTTCTCAAGCATATGACCAATGTACCCAAAACACATAGAAACTCCAAACCACTATCAAAGCTCCAAACTTCTGAAACATGAACTTATCATGACACCATGATCTATTCATCCCCCTTAGGAGATACCATGTTCCAAGTGACTTCACCATGGTCTCAATAGCAATCCCTCATGCCAATAGTCTAATGCATAAGCAAGATTATAACATGACATCAAGCAAACAAAATCCAACCCAACATCACCTGTCAAGTACCACCACAGTCACTACTAAAGCTCCCACTGAACTGTGACATCTAAGATTTCCAAGCATCATGATCAAACATCTATTGATTTGAAAAACCTCTAGGTATAATCGACAACATGTCCATCTGACAACAATGCCAAGCAGCGCCAAGATCTCCAGACCACACAGACCGTACCATCACTATTAAAAGCTTACACAAAAAATACATTTCAAGGTTTCCATGACATCATAATACACATGCTATAGGTCCCCATAATCGACTATCCAAGTATTTCGCCGCCATCCTTCCTCTCATCTAGAAGCAACCACGCCAATACACAAGTGACCAAAGACAAGGTCAACTAACAAATCTGCACCAACACTAAATCAACCTCATGGATACAAACAATCTACTTTCAAGTTATCTCACTCCTACCAATGGGTAGCTAATCCACTAACGACATAACTTGAAGATCAATCACAACAAAAGTGTAAACCCATCATCGCACTGGAAACTACAACACTGAGATCTCAAAGAGAATAGCAACATAGACAATCTTGACTCAAACACCAGATCAAAACCAAATTCGATTTTCCAATCATGTCCACAACTCAAGCACCATAGTCTAGGAAACCAGCAAGCAACACTTACATGTATAACTACAACTATCTCATGTAGCAACGCCCCAAACAACCAGGTTCTAGAAAATATTTTTTACCAGTAGCTCCACAAAACCACAAGTTTTTTCTTGACCATGCAAAACTTGGAAAACCACCGTGTTTATAAAACACCCATGCACATCCATATCCACTGCACATCTGAAAAACTCAAGAGTCTACACACAACCATCACGATTAACCAGAATAATGAACTAACATGAATATGCATCACCATATAATTTTTAGGAAAATCTATAAAGAAACCTTCAGAACCAAAGAACAAGAATCTGAAGCATGCAAGTACAAGGTATCCATAAAAGGAACAAGTAGTACAAGAACTTTAGGCCCATTCCTAACCAATTCCAAAACCACAAGCATTCACATGCATTGGAGAGAGCTAGGCTATTCAAAAGTTTTCAGACCACCCAAAGATCAACTTCATAGCCTTTATGCAATCAGGGTACAAAGAACAACGCCTTCAATGCCAAGTCAAAGCCCCCAACATAAGCACAATAATCCATGGTTGAGTAACAACCCAAGCATCTCCATACCATCAGGGAGCCTCTCACACTGACACCCAATATGAATCATGCTCTTTTGCAACACAACCATAAGCATAAACTCACACCCCTTGCATTGGGATCATTCGCTTCCAACTACGAGCCTCAGATCACAACATTATAGTATGATCAACTCCAATTTATCCATCTTCAATGTCTTTCACACTGCATGTTGTCTCAAAAGAGGAAGAACTCTTACTCACCAAAGGATCAATCATCAGTCGATTCCTCTTGATTTCTTCAAGATTGACAAACTAAGAAATCTTCATGGGAGAAATACCTAGAAACAACAACCAGAAGAAGGCTCTAATACCACTTGTTAGGAAAATTGGGTCATCTCAAAAAGAAATATCTAAGAACAAAAGTGCCTTTGGTGATTTTAATTTCTTCAAATTTCCTCAAAGACATGACTACTATGCCATAAAGCATAAACTGGCACAATTGGTTTCCCACATTGACACTTCTGAAAAAAGCACATGCAAACATTATAGATTCAACACTATGCACAGATTCAAATTATAGAATCAATCAACATGAAAGGAAAACATAAATGAACACACAGATTTACGTGGGGAAAACCCTTTCGGGTAAAAAACCCCACACTACAAAAGATCGAGACATTGTATTATTCAGCAACAAACAGGGTTACAATACAATCTCAAGCTCATAGCCTTTACAAGAGTTACACCTTGTTTCATCTAGAGAATACTAGCAACATCATTGATCAGAATCCTCACATTATTACAATACCCTCACACAACACATAATGCAGATTCATTTCATCTCACCAGTCCACTCACTCAGCCCATCTTTTAGCCAGCACAACCTCACAGCCTCTCAGATTTACATTCTTCTTCATTTTGTCTCACACTAGAATTCTCCCTGTTACACATACAGTTTGAACACTCTCACGCAACAAATTACATGTCGAACCCCTTTTCTTTCCCCAAGCAATCAATTTTTTCATTTCTTGTACACACGGTTTGTTCAGTTTCCCTGCATTCCAATCGTCAAACAACAGTTTCCATATCAAAGAGGCAACTACTCCATATTCTTCACAATAATGATGTGAAGTGAGCAAGTCACTACTCCATCATATAACTCAACAGTCTGCAATGGTCAATCTTCTTCCACTATCACGTCCATCAGAATGGCAAACACCAAGTCTCCCTAATGTCCCAAGAGAACCATCACGACCATGAACTTCACCAGGAGTCACACTAAAGACCAACTAGAACAGACCATGTCAGAAAGAACAACACTATCAGACAAGAATCAGAAAGTTCCACCGAGATCCCAAGTCATCCCAATGATCTTCAGCTCACTGCAGTTCAAAACCTTTCATAAACAAGACTCACACCGATCCCAATCCATCAATCAAACTTTAACCATCAAATGAGGATCTCAAAGCTGGGTCAAATTCATACTTCATACCGATGAAGAGCCATCGACAAGACTTACACTGACCATATCCCATTGACCGAACTTCTACTGTCGGTCCAAAATTCCCAGGTCTAATAGAAGACCAAAGTTAGCTCAACCACCTGTTCATCAGCAGTCATACTAACAAAGTACATCGGCATGACCAACATCATCAGACAAATCTTGAGAACTCATCCTAACAAACCATGTCACACCAAACAAGCACCATCGACTAGACAGACATCGAATAGATCACATTGGCCAAATATCCACTGTCAATAAGATGCATTTCGAAGTCCCATGTCAGCCCGACCATTTTTTCAGCGACAAGATGTACACTGCTCAAATCTATCGGCCAAACTAACATAGTCGGTTCAGCATTCACAGGTCTACCCGAAGACCAATGTCATCCTGACATAGTTCACTTTGGTAGAAGTCTTCCCGATAGAACTCTTCGGCTAGATCACAAGCACCTGAGTTACATTCACAAGTAATGTCGAGGACCAATGTCACCCCGATTGGAACATCAACCAGATTCATACCGAAACTTATCCAGGCTACTTCGAATACATTCCTCAGATCGGCAAGAGTCTCACCAATGAACCTCATCGGCCAGATAACTATTGTCGATATGAAACAAGGAATTCATGCTGATAGTTCAAGTCACTCTTATAGTTCTCTTCGACAAGACTGATCACATGTCACACTGATCTGAACACTTTAGGATTTTTAGACTAAACAACTCGTCAACAAGATATCTCAGGCGTCTCACCGATTTTCTCTTACAAGAGGTTCAGGTCAGCAAGATTGAGGCAAATGTTTCCAACATTTGAGAGTCCAGTTTTTTTCCCAAAAAATTCCTAAAACCAAGTTAGGATGAATTTCCAACTAACATCCTAAATTCGAAAAATTAGTTTCGAGTTATTAACAAAAATAAATTTTTAAGAAATAGAAAAAATAGTAAATTTCCATTTTGAGGGCCAAGAAGAAATTTTCAATCTCCGAAAAAGTGCCAAAATGGGGGCCAACTGACTCAAGGACTATTGGGAATCCACATGCCACCTATAATGTATCCACTTGTAAAATTTCATCCCAAACGGACATCCAAATCAAAAGTTATGACCTTCGGAAGTCCTTGCATCACCCATGTTAGATATTAATAGATGATGGACAAAATCATTGTATTTAGTAGGAGGTCAGTGCTCCCTAGTGGACCTCCTCAATTGAGGAATTGACTCCTATGAATTTTCTTCTTCAAAATTTCAATGTGATGTTGTTGAGGCATAGTTGGAGAAATATGGGATGATAGAGTATTAGACACAGAACTTGCATTTGATGCAGATACATGAGGTAAAACCATTGAACTAGGGGGATGAGAATTTGTGTTAGGTCATAGATTCAAACCAGTATTTGATGCTAGTCATTATGATTCAAAAGGACCACATCAAATGGAGATTTCTTCTTGATTTGGTTGTATTAAAACTTGATTATGTATATATTGCATAGAGGTATTAAGTAGAGTATGGGGTTGTAGATGTTTATGTTGTGATTGGGGAGTTTGTAGTGATTTAAACACATCACTTTCATTTCCAATATCATTGATTAACACATATTATTTTTCTTGTGTTCCCTGTTTTTGCATACTAGGCATTATTTTCTCATTGAATATTACATCCCTATTGCGAGTGACATATTTCACAATAGGATCCCATCATCTATAATCACATATTTCATTTCCATATTCGAAAAAAGCATCTTTTGATACAAATTTGTTCTTTTCTCTTGTGGAATGTGAACAAATGCTTCACACCTGAACGCTCGTAAGTGATTGTAAGAAATTATTCTTCCCAACTAGTTCTCCTTTGGAATCTCCAAGTCCAATTGAGAATATGGACCTTGATTAATCAAGAGTACACCATTGTATTAATTGCCTCTACCAAAAACTCTTTACCTAATCTTGCATTAGAGAGCATGATACAAGCTCTCTCCAAGATTGTTCGATTAAACCTCTCACCTACACCATTTTCTTGAGGGATGAAAGGGACAACCTTGATCTATTGTATACCATTATCTGCACAAAATTTATCAAACTCCAAGTAAAAAACCTCTCCACCATTACCCGTTTTCAAGCACTTGATTTTTTTTCCAATTTGGTTTTTAAATTTTCTTTAAATTTTCCAAATACTTCAGACTTCTTATTTAACATATAAACCCAAAAATTTCTAGTGCAATCTTCAAGAAAAGTAACAAAATAATTATGGCCACTAATAGAAGTTACCTCCATGGGACCAAAAACATTTGAATGTGCTAGCTCCAATGATCATGTCTTCTTGTCATGCCCTTGAATAGAGAATATGATCCTCCTTTTTTTTTGTAGATACAATGCTCACACAAGTCTAAATCAACAAATTTCAAACTTGGAATTTAATCTCATTTGTGCAAAATCTCAAGGCCCTTCTTGCTCATATGCCCAAGCCTCTTGTGCCAAAGCTTTGTCTCGTTGTCCATAACCGCCATCATATCTCCCACTTCAAGGTGATTCTCTAGTACATACAAAGTGCTCAATTTACTACCTCTTGCAATCACTAAGGCTCCTTTGGTAACCTTCCAAGTGATGGACTCAAAAGTGATGCTACAACCTTGCACATCTAGTTGTCCTGTGGAAATCAAATTCCTCTTGAGTTGAAGAATGTGTCTCACATCTCATAACAACCAATTATTTCTATTTTTAATTTTAATATCACATCTCCTTTATCAATAGTGTTACACAGTTCATCATCACCAAGGTAGACTTTACCAAGTTTGACTTCTTGACAATTTTTGAAAACTTCTCGGCATGAAGTGGCATGAAAAGAAGCACCATAATCCAACATCCACGCATTAGCTATAATTTCACTTGTAGACAAAACTAATGCACCTACATCCTCTTCATATGCTCATTTACCTCATTTTCTTTTGAATCAATTTATGCCTTCTTAAATGGCCAATAATTCTACTTTATGTGGCCTTCCTTGCAACAAAATCAGTAGCTTTTATTTCTACCCCTGGATTTAGATATCATGTGAAATTTAGATCTTCTATTATTATGTTTGTGCCATTCTTTGGATCTCCCGCTATCGCCAAAAATCAAAGCCTCTCTAGTTGAAGTACTTTGATGTTTCCTTCTTATGTCTTTGCTAAGAATAATTATAGCCAAATCATCGAAGTTCAAAAAATTTCCTTTCATGTTGGATCATTTATTTTTGAATATATTGAGTTACTAACCACCATTACAACACCTTCGCTATTATCGAGAAGAGAACACAATAGCAAGATGGCTTTGATCAACAAAAAATAATTGGTTGATTAGAGTATTAAAATCATTCAATTGGTTGGAAACGTTGCTACCTTCTTTCATCTTAGAGTTGAACAATTTCTTCATTAAGAAGAATTTATTACAAGAAAAATCCCTATCATACATGTTGGATAATAGGTCCCATAAACCTTTCATTGTCTTCTCTATTGTAACATTGAACAACACATTGCTTGAAAGAGAGAGGATGGTTGCCTTTTCTTTCTTGTCCAATCTGCCCCAATCCTCATTAGGCATAGTAATAGGTTTCTTGGAATTTTCCTCTAACATAATTGTGGGGTCTTTTTGAATCAACAACGCTTCCATTTGTAGTTTCCACGTGCCAAAGTTTTGGCCTGAAAACTTTTCAATTTTTCCTTCTTTCATCTCTTCTCAATTGCCTCAGCTCTGATACCACTTATTGATAATAACAAGTAAATAAACAAAACACAAAATTCAGATTTAAGAAAAATAGTTGCATAGAGAAAAAAACACACATAACACCATAATTACGTGGTTCACTGTTAATGGCTACATCCATGAAAAAACAAAAAAATCTGTGTTTTTATTATTTTGTCATGTACATTAGTTTGCAATTATATATATTAAATTATCAATAGATATTTCAAAATTTTCCAAAAATATGAAGAAACAAGAGGAAGGGGAACGGTTCAAGACCATTAGACTTCACATTCAACAATTATTGTCCATTGTTTATATTTCCATAATTTACAAATATTCGAGGTATGGGTTGTGCAACCTAACTTTAAATTCAACAATTGCATTTGCTTGAAAATTTCTACAACCTTTTCAATAATTGCATTTTCTTTACGCCTTCCAATTGCAATTGCATTTGCTTTACACCTTCCAACTGCATTTTCTTTAATAGTTTATAATGCCCCTCAAAATATTTATTAATATAACTATGGCATTTGTTGAAAGGTTTTTTCACTAATCCATTCATACAAACCTTTGTTCTAGAACTGCACACCTTTGGAATGCCTTTGTGAGCTCATTCAAAACCTCAAAATAGAGTGCGTGGGAAGTTGTGGCATTTTCTTTGCATTTCAGAAATGTGGAAAGATTATGTGGAATTTTAAATTCTTATTGTCATTTTATAATCAAAATGGAATCAATTAAATCATAAATTATTTTAGTTGGTATGAATTTTCCACAATTCATGAAGTTGTAGAATGTCAGCTTTTGGGTTAAATTGTGTTTATTTTTCTTTCAAAACAGACAAAGTTTAATCCAAAAACTGACATTCTATAAACGTTTTTGTTAAAAATTATTTTTTTATCTGATTTTACTTGTTTTTTACACTTTCCCACTGTAAGTTCTTCAAAATGATATTGTAGATGTCAATTGATCATACAATTAAAATTTCAACTCATTCAATATAACTAGCTTGGTTATCTTATTCAATAATCTATCTAAATTACGCTAAGATATATCTTTGTGGAGCATATTGATTGTTGGGAGTATGTATATTTTTAATATGTAATATTATTTTGTGTATGCATAAGTGTTTGTATTTTTCTATTTAAATTATTTAATTTCATGTTGAAATAGTGAAATTATATAAAATTTAATTTATGTCATTTTTTTTATGAAATGAAAAATAAAATAATTTTATTTGCAATAAGAATAAAATTTATTATATTTATTTCTATAATTATTTACTTCAATTTATAATAGGATCCAAAATTATTATTGTAATAACCCTATAAAAAAGAGCTACGGATTAAAAACCCTCCACTCATTATATTTATTTTGAAACTATATATTATATATTTATTGAAACATATATTCAATTTATATTTATTATTACATATTTTATGAAATATGATGCATATTATTAAATATAAATATTATATACATACACTCCCTTTTCCTCCCACCCTATCTCTATCTCTCTCTACCTCTACCCACTTTCTATTTCTATTCTCACTGTTGTATCTCTCACTCTTGCCCCTTCTATATATTCCTCTCTAGTTGTCTCTATATCACTTCCTATATTTTTATCTTTCTATCCCTCCATCTCCCCTTCTGTCATCATCTTCCTCTTTCTATATTTGTTTCTCCCTCTCCCTCTCTCTCATTCCATCACGTCCTCTCTATATGTTTATCTTTCTCACACTGCTTCTATATTTCTCAAATTATATCTATCTCAATCCCTATCTCTCCCTCTGTCCTTATCACTCCTTTCTATTTCTCTCTACTTCTCTCTCCTTTGTCTATTTATCTCCCTCCTCTCCCTCCCTCTCAATCTATTTGTAAATATATATCCCTCTTCATATCTCTCTCACTCATATGCACACACTCCCTCTTTCTCCTTCGCCACCTCTATACCTATCTCTATATCTTCTCACCTATCTACACCTCTCTATTCCTTATCTCTATCATCTTATTTCTCTCTCACTCTTGTCCCCTTTTATCACTATCTCCCTATCTCTCCCTCCCCATCTCTTTCTATACCTTATTATGTCTACCTCTCTCTCTTTCTTTAACTCCTCTCTCTATCTATTTCTATCTATATTTCTCTACATCTATTTCTCTATCTATATTTCTCTACATCTATTTCTCTATCTATATCCCTATATATATCCTTTCCATCTCCCCCATTCCTCATTCTCTATCTTATTCACTTGATCTATCCCTTGATCTCTTCTACTCCATATCTTTATCTTTATTTCTCACTTGATCTCCCTCTCACTCATCTCTCTATCTCTTTATATCCATATCCTTCTCTACATATATCTCCTTATCTATCTATCTCCCTATCACTTTATCTCTTTTCCTATCCCTCTCTATCTCTCTATATCACCCTCTATTTATATCTCTTCCTCTCCCTCTCCCCCCTCTTCTTCTCTCTCCCTTTCTACATATATCTCCCTCTTCCCCAACGTCTCTCCCTCCCTCCCTCTATCTCTCCCCATCTCTCCCTCCTTCCCTATTCCCCTATTTATATTTATATCTCAACCTCTCTCTCCAGGTTTATCTTCCCATATATCTCTATATCTATGTCTTTCTCTTCCCGTCTCATCTCTTTCTCTCTAAGTTTCTCTCTACATATATTTGTCTTTCTCTACTTCTCTCTATTTTTCTTTTTTTTTCTATCTCCCTCTCCCCCTCTATCTATGTCTCCTTATATCTCTATCTTTATATCATTCTATCTCACCATATATCTCTCACTATCTCTCCCTCTAACTCTTTTTCTCTTTATCTCTTCCTTTCTATTTATTGCTCTCTATCTCTTCCCTTCTATCTCCCTATCTCTCTCTATATTTATTTTGCCCTTATCTCTCTCTATATCTCTATCTATTTTCCACCCTCTTTCTCTCTTTTTCTATATTCATCTCTACCTCTATCTATTTTACTCACTCCTCTCTTGCTCTATATTCATCTCTACCTCTATATTCCTCTCTCCCCATCCATCTCCAGAAATGTCTCCCTCTCTCTATCTTATTTAATCCATCTATCCCTCCATCTCTTCTACTCTATATCTTTATCTTTATTTCTCGCTTGATCTCCCTTAGTAATCTCTCTATCTCTTTCTATCCATATCATTCTCTGTGTATATCTCCCTATATATCTATCTCCCTATCTCTTTCCCTGCATATCTATCTCCCTATCTCTTTGCCTATCTTTGTCTATCTCTTTATATCAACCTCTATGTCTCTCTCTCTCCCTCTCCCTCTCTCCCCCTCTTATTTATCCCTCTCTACATATATCTCCCTCTTCACCATCTCTCTCTCCCTCATCTACCTATCCCTCTCCCTTTCTCTCCCTCTCTTGATCCCTCCCTATACGCCTATATATTTTTATATCTCAACCTCTCTATCCCTTTATCTTCCCATATATCTCTATATCTATGTCTTTCTCTTCCCATTTATCTATCTTTCACTCTCTTTCTATCACTCCTTATCTCCTATTATTTATATCTCCATCTCCATCTCTATTGGTCTTTATCTACTTATCTTAGATAGAATCAAGTACTTTCCTCTCTAATATTTATTATATATCATGGTTAGATGTCATAATTTAATATTCTTGAACCTTTATCTAAATTATCTAAGTCAAATACATAAGCCTTAAATTAGTTCAATGTGCATTTAAAAATCATAATTTAATATTCAAACCTTTATCTAAATTATCCAAGTCAAATACATAAGCCTTAAATTAATTCAATATGCATTTTCCAAGTATCTCAATAGTTGCTGGTAATAGTTCAGAGTATATTGAACCACCAATAAATTTGAAATGGAGTTGGGTGGGAGTTGTTTGGGCATCCAATGGGAAAAAATATTAAAAATCGCTACTGTGTGTGTTCATTTGGACTGGCCTTTGTAGGGGATTGACCCCTCTTCTCCTTCTCTAAATAGGTTATGCCTAGGTGTAGACGGATTACCTCTGAATGGCATGTAGGGTGTGGACGTTGTTGTGCAGGGTTGTTTGGGCAAGGCCCCTAATCCCTCTCCTCTTGACACTTCTGGCTACCTTCAAAAATCCTTCTTCAAGGTTGTATTAAAAGTGCATTCCCAGATTCCTCTTACATAGGCTAGGGTTCGGCCTTTGCCCTGCACTTGTGCATCCCTTGTTGTGGTCTATGGACCAAAAATTGCTAAAAATGAGGATTTTCATGTGCGTCAGGGTGTGGTCTGTAGGTTTAACAGCTTGTGGCCCTCCCTTCCTGATCTCCATGAGTGGGTTTCCAATTCCCAGAAACCTATTGTTTCTAGGTAGATTGATCTCTATCCGAACGCTAGAGGCTTTTTCTTTGCAACCTTTACTTCCTTTGAGGAGTAAGACAAAGTGTTAGACAGGGGATGGATGTGGGGTATCCATTCATTGTTCCTTTGGCCTTAGTCTCACTCCTTCAATCCTCTTATGGAGCCACTAAATATCAAACTAGTTTGGGTCCGACTATCGAACCTCCCTCTCTATTTTGGGAGGATTATTGTTTTGAAACTATTGGAAACATTATTGGTTGCTTTTTGAAGGTGGACTCTATGTTTCAGGATCTTGGGCATACTATGATGGCTCATATTTTAATTGATTTGGACATCTCCAAACCTCTCCATGGTGATGTGGTCTTGAAGGTGGAGGACAAACCTTGGAAGCTACTTTTTGACTATGAGGGGCTCCTCTTTCCGTGAAGGAGATGTTTCTCTATTGGTTATTTGGTCTCTGGCTTCCCTCTTGCTCATCGCAAGGGCACTTCTACCTGGTGGAAGGATGCTCTCTTGAACCATCTCATGGTGGGCTCTCCCTCTTCAGATGGTCCCTCTAAGGAGGACATCCGTTCCTTTACAGTGTCATCTTTGGAGGATGTGTCTCCCCAGGTTTTTCCTCCGGCTATTCCTACTATGGAACCAATGTTGCCTAGTACTATTATCATTGCACCGACAGAGCTTGCTTGTCCTTCAATGAAGACTTCTATTGATCCTCTAAATGCTCTTGACTCCTCTTCTACGTTGTTGGCTTCGTTGTGTGGTGACTCTTTGTCGATAATGGTTTTTGAGGAACCACTCATCTCACCCCGCTCAGTGGACTTTGTTTCTAAGCCTTCCTAGTCTATTGTGCAGAGAAAAAAGAAGGGACTCCCCAAACCATAGCCTCAGGTTTTGGGAGTTATATTTTTTCCCTCAGATTCTGGGGTTGTCTAGTCCCCGTCCTTCATTCGACATGTGGTTTGTTGGTTGTTCATGTCTTGTTTCTATTTTTTAGTTCATGTCTTATTTTGAACTAGCTAATTTTTGTCCCTGAGGGCTCTCAATGTAAAGCGTACAACACCCTGTAAATGCTACTTATTTTATCAAAAACAATTCAAAGGTAAAAGTCAAAATTTCAACTTGAAGGAAAATAGTATTGAGTGTGAAGGTTGGAATACATGATTGTTTGTATAAGGGATAATCTACCTTTGGCATCCTAATCATTCTAAGGCAACATCTTGACTTTCGTAAGATGACAAATTACTATCATTTAGCATCCAACCAAGAATTAACCAAATGATTTAACAGTACTATTAATACCATCTTGGTAATAATTAGGCATCTTGGTAAACTAAGTCGAGAGAGAGTTGGTATTATGTTGAGAATTGAGATAGATATTTTGGGAAAAATTATTATGCCATGATGAAACCTATACATGTGATACTGCTATCATCAATGAATCATTTAGAAGCAACATTTTTGTAGCTTCCTTATTTTTGTACAACATAAACATGTTCTTTTCCATGTCTCCAATAGGATTCTGCCTTGTAGTTCTTTCTATCCCAATCTCCTAGACATAAATGCACACCATTTATTAAGTTCTTTGTCTAGTGGAATCTAAAATCATTACCTTCAACTACTGCTTGAAATTATTATCATTGTGACTTCTACAGACTGAGAATTTTAGCCCTTTTTAAGTAAAAAGAGGTTTTCCTTATTGTCTTTAACAAAATCCATCTCCTTATACCTTGTTGGTTGCTACTTTATGTGAAGTGGAATCCTCATCTTGTGTCCTTTTACAAAAGTAGGATCATTTTTCTCTACTAACCCCTTTACTTGTCCGCTAGAGAATTGTAGAGTTTTTTTCTTTTAATTTAATATGAGCTATTTGGAATGATAATTTCACTTTCATGTGCCTTTTCTTCTACTTTTTCTACCATTCCTATCAGCATCTGGTTGAAATTTTCTTACCATTCATCTCAGCAGCTAGGTGAAAAAATTGCAAATTTTTTTGCCACTTGCTACCTTTACCTTAAATTTAAGTAAATTTAATTTAAAGGGGCCCAAACTAATCATTCGGAGGAAGGAAGAAGGAAAATATGATAATTGCCACAAATAACTAAGCTAGGTCAATGATACTTAAAAGTACATTAAATTAAAATATCAAGTAGGAGTAATAAATGAACAACCAAGGTTGGACAAGTCACGAACACAAATAGTAAATAGGCATAACTAAAGGTAGTGAAACCAGAACTGGTAGAACCTGGAAAGTCAAGAAAGAAATCTTAATACACCGAATAACACTGATAAATAGAAAGGAAGAAAGAAATTATATTAATTTCATTGAATAAGTGAAGTAGGTCAATGGAACTAAAAAAAATACAATAACTTACAACAGTAAGTACTATTAATTGAACATCAATAGAAAGAAAAGTTACTGATTGGGAAAGCATAATTAGAGCGGGTGAACTCGACAGAGTGAATCCAAGACAAATTAAAAAATATAAGTACAAGTGAGAAAAGTATCTTGATTCATTCAATAAGATTTTTGTGCATTCACTCTTAAAATTATCAGTCTCTCCAAATTATTTGTACATCTTTTGGAGCATTACAAATTGTAGTAAAAATAATAACATAATCTTAAATAACAAATCATGTAAGCAGCATAAACCTGCAGTAAAAACAATAACTTTATCTTAAATAACAAACCATGCAAGCAGCATGAAATATTTGCAAATACAAATACCAATGGGACCTTGAACATTGGTTACCATAGTCGTGCATCATACAAGTTACCATGTTTATAATTTGCCAAAATAGGGTGAGATCTTCCTCCTCACAGAGTATTGACCACATTTGGAGCATGTAACATGTACATCGTACTACAGTTTGCACCACATCTGATTCCATACAGCTGGGAATCTTTTGCAAAAACATTTCTATATCTGGAAACATCAGTCACCAATAGGGTACAAATAAGTGTGGGTGCTATTTGCTGAGAGAAAAAAAAAAGCATTTGAATTTTTTATAAGTCGCAAGCCATGCCACAGTAGCTAGATTATCTTCACAGGGATTGAGTGTATTTGTAAGAGGGGCTCACATCCAGGGATTTATGGGCAGGAGCCTTTCAACTCTTTGAGTTGGGAAATGATTCCCTTTCATGGGAGTGGTCATTATTCATCAATAGGGAGTTAAGCTCCAAATAACTACTTCCAATGCATTTGAATGAGGAAGTAGGATGTTCTCGTTCAAAATAATTCTCAAGAAGGGGAGTGTGAGGAGAGAGAAGTTAACATTTATAACCAGAGATCGAGGTATTGTGAATCACTCAATTTAAATTTCTTCTACATTCACAATACAGATTAACAGGCTTTCCAAATTATGATCATTTGGTCTTGTACGATTTTTCTTAGACAATTCTTCTATGCAGTCTTCAAAATGATCATTTGATCGTATTTATTAATTAATTAAAAATAAAGATATAATATATTTTTTATTTTTAATTACCGTTTTGAAAGCTGCATAGACATTCCCTGTTTCTATCAATGCCTGAATTAGAACGACGTTTATTTCCATCGATGTTACTGACGGAACAAATGCACGGAGAGGGCAAATGAGGAGATTGAAATAAAGTATGGACAACATTTATTTGCATCGATTATTTTGGACGGAACAAATTAAATTCGAGGCATGGGTACTTTGGTGAATGGAGTAACGTACTATGCCATTAAAGAAGTATGGCATCCATCTGTAGGGAAGAATGGCCAGCATTTAAAATTGAAGTAGACTGACAAATGTTTGGTGGGTTGGCAAGCAAAAGACATGGAGGTCCATCAAAGCATAAAAGATAGAAAACAAAGTTTAGTGATTGTAAACGAGGAAAGTACGGGAAGAATCGGGGAAGAGGCAATAATGGATTACGTGAAATCTGATACCATCTCTATTTATCATCGTAGGGATAAAGAGTTAGCTTATCGATTTATGGAAGCCTATGTTCGGTTCTTTGTGTTCATTAGGATTGCGATGGCCCATGGAACTGGAAATTCTAGATATTATTGTCAAGCGTTAATCTGAATTGATGTTTTCGTTGAAAGAAATTGTTGAAGATCTAGCTTCCCTTTCTTCCACCAGATGTATCTTCTCCAAAACTCTGTTGCTCGAATCCCCCATTTAATATAGGGCTACGCCCATTTCAAAGTTGCTTGTTAAAGATAGAGATGATGAAGAAGTAATCGAAGGCACCTTCACTCCCATGTTATTCATGTACACTCATGAAGCCGTGCTTCCACCGTGGAATCATTTGGGTGAGTACACTTTATCGGTGAGTGATTTTCCATTTGAGGTGGTTTGTGACAAAATACTCTTACCCTTCACCAAAAGTAATCATTACTTTGACACTATAGGCAATGGCTATGTATTTGAAGATCCTAATGAAAGATATTTTAACAGTTTATGGCGATGGATTCAACAAGCTAGAGTTCATGTCCGTAGTGGACGTGGGCAGCAGAAACGGTTCAACAATCTCCATCATTTCTCATGCCTTCTCTAATATCAAATGTTGTAACCCTGATCTCCTTGAAGTAATCTTTGAGGACCCCACTTACGCTGGTGTACAACACATGGTGGGCAGCATGTTCGGTAGCATTCCAAATGGAGATCATAAATTTATGATGATGCCAACATCGAGTTGGTACAGCAGGCTGCCACACCTACATCAGAAATATCCTCAATATCATCTCTAGAGTATAGTACACTCCTTGACCATTGCTTTTCTAAGATAGTATTTAATTATAAATTATTACTCTCATAGCTGAAAGGAATGGATCCAATTGATTAGATTTATTTGTATGAAATATTGGATATTTTCATTTCACAATTGTGTTCTACATGCTTAAAGGAATGGATTCAATTGATTAGACTTATTTGTATGAAATATTGGATATTTTCATTTCACAATCGTGTTCTACAGATTGAAAGGAATAGATCCAATTGATTAGACTTATTTGTATGAAATATTGGATATTTTCATTTCGCAATTGTGTTCTACATTTATTTATTTTGTTGACAGCCCATGTATGTTGTCTAAGCATAAATATTGCTCTTGTAAGAGAGCATTTGATGATAGCTAAAATATGTAGCTTGTCAAATTACTTTGCTTGATTTGTGCAATATTATTATAGTTCAAAATGATTATTTTATTTATTAAGAATTGTAGAGTAATAAAAGTGATCCTAGATTCAATTGGGATAATTAAAATTATCTCCATTTCACTTGACTTATCATTAAACATAAGTTGACTAGGGTTTTATGATTAGCTTGCTACCACAAGGGAGAGCCAATCTCCTAGGATTTATGTTTGTTTTTGAGGATGTGAGGATGACAAATTTGAGGTGTGATTTGACAAGCCTAATTCACATATAACCCTAGATCTGAAAAATGTAATTTAACAAACATATGAAAATAAAATGTTACAAAGCTAACTTGGATCTAAGATCTGATAACAATGAGGATTTTGCACTACAAATTTAGACCTGAGCTAGCTAGTCTAGGGCATGGTGTGCCCAAGACTAGGTTCCTCTTTCCTTGAATCTAAAAACTCTGAGATGTTGATTAAGGTTTGCACTCTGCTTCGCTAGACTGTCACTGACCGAAACCTCCAGATTTGACCTACACAAATAAAAATAGGGGAGAATGTTGTGCTATATAGGGGCTTGCCTAAGTCAAATCCCATGTTGGTATTCCTACCTCCACAATAGCAATTGATAATGATTAAGAGAGCATACCCTAGGTTGGGCAAAGGCTAAAACAATAATAATTGATTGAAATTGATAAATGACAAATGATAATGTTACCTTGATGTGAAAACCCTTGATGAAGAGATATCACATAAGTTTCCAAAAAAATGATTGATGGATGCCTTGAATGCTTGATGGACCTATAAAAGGTGAGCTCATAACACAATGGATTGTTGCAACTAGCATGTAGAGGATAACTCAATACATTTTCATTATTTGGCATGATTGATCATGATAATTCCTTGCACATAATTATTTCATTCATCTTGATTTCTTGCAACCTTTAACTTGAATGATGAAATTTTTGCAATAATGTTGCTAATTCTACACTTGAATGCTTGTGACTCATTTCTGAAATACAATTTTTGCTCTCCAAAATTACTAGTTTATTCAAATGGTGAAAATACTATGTATTTATATGCAATTAATTTAATTTCTTGAAAATTAAATCCCAATAGCTAACAATTAAAATTTGAAATTCAAATAATAAATACCTAACACCGACATATTTAAATTTGGAGCCAAAATAGGGAATGTAGGGCATAGGGTGTCCTAGACTGGATTCCTTCAAGTTTTAGGGATCAATAGTGTCAATGGAAAAATGTTAAATGCCTAGTTTGATTTTTCATATTTGATTTTTTAGGAATGTTTATAAAAATGGGCAATTAATACATAATTAGGTCCAACCACATAAGGGGGAAGAAAAACCTAGTGTGAAATTGTCAAGCGTAATAATTTTTGACGCTACAAGAATCTTGTTGGACCAAGATAATTTGGTAATCCTAGTTAGACTTGTCAGTATGAATGACTTAGATAAAAAGGTATCTAAGCATGATCACATGGTGGTTTCATCCATGATTTATGATGATTTAAGTCATAAATATTATTTATTTAATATTCTTGCAAAGTATTATAATTATATTGATAAATATTGTTGGAGATGAAGTTATGTTTCTATTTTTTATATGTTGATCAAGATCACTATTTTGATCATTTGCTTAATGAACCTATTATAACTATGTGATCGTGATCTAGGAATTTTGAGATTTATTGTTATTTAGTAAAGATATTAGAGTTGTGGCTTGTTTTAGAAATGATATTGGTAAACAGTAATATGACACACTGGTTGGTATTATTCTCTTTTATTATTTTACTTTATATTAATCTTTCTAATTCCACCACCATGAGTGGTTATGAAACCTTTATGAATTGACTAGAATGAGATCTAATTATAAGGGTTGATTTGCAAACCTGATGCTACTATATGAAATCACTTACTTCTAGCCACTAAGGTCATAATTAATATAAATTATAAGTACAAGCATTGTCTAGACCATGAATTGGACCAATATAAGAATATACAACTACACCATATGATTAATAGAAAAGAATGTTAAGAATATTAATATTACTAAAATAGTTGGTGTATATATTCAAATTATGATCTAACATATGCATTGCTCTCACTAGATCTTAATTATGACTTAGGTATCGACCATGCTTAAGCAGGTTTATAATTATTGTAGTAATTCTTTCAATCTTTCAATATTTATGTTGTCTTGATCATGCATTTGTATTTTATTAAGATGAAGTTCATAAACTAATAAGATTATGATATTTGGTATTGTTAAATTATATTATAGTAAGACATCATTAGGAGCTACACTGGAACTTTTCATAATTGCTTCATGGCAGGAATAATTTGATTACTACTACCTTGTGCCCTGGTATGAATGGATTTAGTTTATATTAATTATTTTATTATGTATAATCTATTTATATAGATATCGTTTTGACAAGTAATCATTTTAAGACACTAGATTTTCTAAATTGTTTCAAGTAAGATGGGCGATATTGGAATACTTAGCTAAATGAAGATGGTTGATAAATGGGACCATTATATATAGAGGTGGCTAAGGAACCTTTTTCTTGATAATATGATGAATTTAAACATATTTAATTGATTCATTAGAATTAAGTTATATATATATATATATATATATATATATATGAAATGGGTTGGTTACATAAACATCATTCATTAATTTTATCCTTATACCCTTAGCGAAACTATCTTTCAAGGTTGGGAATCTTTTCTTAAACTATACCCTATTGATGTATGCGATAAAATGGTTTAAATTAGTATATTTATAGGCTATCTTATTCTTGGAAGTGCTATTTCTCATTATGATAGTCAAAATCCTAGGATAAATACATGTGAATTTGATCCTATTTGGAATATGGCATGGAGGTATTCCTTGGGGGAATTATGCCCCTAGATCTGATATAGTAGGGGATGGCTTATCTAATAGCTCTAATGTTTGGGTTTATTACTAAACATGGTCATCCCTCTCTCTTCAATGTGCTTCATCTAGCAATCAAAATTTGTATTGAATGGTTGTTAACCTATCCAAGTTCAATTAGCATATCTGCACTATATAAGTATTAGACAATAGAGATATATAATCCATCACAATCAAGCTTAACTACTTTGAGTTTTGTTGTGTTTCTCTTTCCAAAATATACTCAAACCTTGGATAACATTTTAGAGTCATTGAAATTATGGCTTTCACTAAAGGGAACATGAGAATGCCTCTAAGTTCCTCTAAATTAGAATAATAATTAGAGCATGTGTGTCAAACCCTATGTCTTCTCTTGTATTAGTGATAATTGTGAGTTGTAAGGGTACCTCAAGGCATGAGTGAGGTATATTCTTTAAATAATAAGGGCATGATAAACATGAACATGCTATAGTTATTATAGTGTCAAAAAACATACTCCTTTAGATTTTCCCACTTTGTCTGGGTCCCTTAATTTATTGGACTTAGTTAAGCCTCTAATTGGCCCAATTATGCATCTACAAGCCTAATTAATTATAATTTCTGAAATGGTAATCATGATTTAATTAATGCAAATATCATTTTAACACCCCAAAATGAATAGGTCCTTACAATTTAGGTCAGGACCCATTTGCCCTTGGTCGAATGCGTCCCCTTTAGTTGCTTAATTCAAATTTTGAAAATGTTTTTGGTGACCTTTTTATGATTCCAAATTCAAATTCAAATGTCAACTTGTAATGTTTAATTTTTGGGAATTTAGAAAATTGTCTATAAAAGAAAGGTATTTTTATCAAATTCAAATCATAATGATCCTAGAACATATATGCAAGAATTCATAAAACTAAGATTATTGTGAAAGGTGTTCAAGATTATATTTCTCAAGAATTTGTTGTAGCATTCAATATCTCAAGCATCATGCATGTTTTTGGAGCTAACATTGTGATGTAGGTTTCAAGCATCAAGTCAAATTTCAAGCATCAAGATCACGTCATCAATCAAGCCATTTCATGAAAGATCTAGATCTTGGAGAGATGTTCTAAGTTTCACTTCTTCAAGGATATCAAATCAAGGGTTTGGTGAGTTTCAACATAGCACTTGTTCATTCATCATTCCTTTCATGTTTCATTATTTCATGTCAAGGTTTGATTAGAAAAATGAGGTTCGACCAAGGAAAACTCCAATTCACCAAAAACAAGTAATGTTTCCATCTTGTGTGTTTTGTAGATCTTAGGTTGAAGATCTATCAAAAGAAGTAAATTGCAAAAGTTGTCAAAGTTGCAAAGTTCTCAACATTGTTGTCAATTAAACATGAAAACTCGCTTTCAGAATTTAATTATGAATTTTTGACTATGAAACACAAAGGAATCAAGAGTGAAAACATAGAAATAGAGAACTATAAAATCATATTTTCATCCCTAAATCAAGACCCATTCACCCTTATAAAAATGAGTGGACTAGGAAGACACTCAATACAATTTTTTGTGACAGGTGCATAAAATCACATCCTTCTCAAATCTATTAAAACTTTTAGGATTATATCAAATTAAGGTTTAATCTAGAGGTTTCATGTGTTGCATAGCATAATTCTAATCATTTGGTATTTTTCATTCATCTCCCAAAAGTGCATTTCAGATTGATTTACCCCATCCTAAGTCATAAGGGAAACAACAAGATCTCTATCACGATTGGATCACATAAGGGTTGAAAGTCAATATTTCCCGAGGGGATCTCTTTTTCATAATGAAATAAGGAAGATAGGTGCATCATACATTTCCCCCATTCCAATTTTAGGATCACCCATTTTTCCTCCATTTTATTTTGGTGAACTTGACATTGTACATCAAAAAATTTAAATTTGGAGTCCATTCAAACCCTAGGTCTAGGATTTGCATTATTTTGCATTGCATTACATTTGTTTGCATTCCATTTAGGGTTGTTAAACTTGCATTAGTTTTCATCTCATCTAGGGTTTTAGGTTTGCATTTTGAATCCCTTAAAATTTGAAAAATTTAAAGAAATTCATGCATATTACATTGATTTTGCATAGTACTTGCATATTAGTGTACTAGATCAAAATTGTATTTTAAAAAATTCATATTTTCCATCAATTTTCATTCATTTCACTTGCATTTAGACATCAAAATTTGAAAAAATAAGTCACTTAAACCATAGTTTATAGTCTAAAATAGAAAACCCTAACATTGAACATCAGACTCGGATTTAAATTTTTGCAACCCCTATGCTAAGACCCATTCACCCTAGGGTGAATCTATCTTTGTACATGTGTTGTTTCAAACTTTTGGGTAGTAATTTGTCTCTTTTTTCTTCATTATGATCTTTTGTTTAATCTGGGTTTTAGTTTTAGAAATCAAAAAAATAGATGTCATTGTTTGCATTAGGTTTAATTGGTCAAATTGAGTGCATTGTTTGAAAATAAAAAATTGGCATTAAAAGACATCATTTTTAGGTTTTTTCATAGCATAATTAGTAAATTATCTTATTTTAAATCTGAAAATTTCTCTCTTTTTACATACTTGCATGCACTTCATATCCTATGGTGTTTGATTGCATTTACGTAGTGCCTATTCTCCATTTTGGGTGCACTTAGGTTTGGTGAAAATTGTATGAGTTTCACAACCTGGTGTCCTATTACCAATACTATAGTGAGACGTACTTCAAGACTCATGCCATCCTGTGTTACCACACTCGACATGGATCTTGAGTTTACCAACTCTTTCACTTGTAGTGTTGATACTAGTCAATCCACTGTGGACCATAACTTTGACACCTCATTTCTCATGACTACCCTACCCACAACCAATGTGACTGATGTTGACAAAATGGTTGGTAATGTCCCTCAAGAAAAACTAAGACAAATGGATGAAGATTTAGAGAAATTGAAAAACTTTGTGAGTTCTGAATACATTTTTGGTATTGCAATTCTTGTCATAAATAACATGAGGAAAATTCTTGATAATGAACAAGGAATATAAATTGTGTATAGTCTAGCTCACATTATTGATAAAAATGTCCCTACAATTACTAGTTGTGCTCAAACATTGGGGTTCACTCAAAGTCAAGGTGGAAATATAATTCCTCCTTCCTGTTGATGGTTAAAATGACACAAACAACATTAAAACAAAATATTTCTACTCTATTTCTCCTGAAAGAGAAAGACAACATGTAGTAGCCTAACTCCCAAGGTCCTGGTAGTTGGTTCTCAATTGTCTGATGTCACTCAATTGGTTCACACAACTGTAATATTCAAGGGGCCTGTGCTAGTAACAAAGGATTCAAGCTATGACTTTCTTTATCAAAATAGTTCTTGTAAATCAATGGGTTTTAAATAAAAGAAAAAGATAGATCCAAGGGGTAAATCAGCAAGTATGAATTAAATTTATCTAATATCCAGACATATACTTTTAATAATGAATGTTTTCTTAACCGATCACGAAAACCATAGCATGACACAACCCACAGTATGACTGTACCATCGTATACATCTTTGGTGCTTTATTCAATTCCACTATTCGCATATCACAAGTATTTCTAAGATTTTTAAAACAACACACATTCATTCATCATCAAAACTATAGATCAAAAGACTTGAATAACTTTAATTCAATGACAATTTAACAAGATAATCTTTAAACCTGGTTTCTTCTAATGACTTTCATCACATAAGAAACTATCATGCTTCAGCACAATCACTGGAATTCAGGTGGATTATAACTCATTAACCTTATCAAACAACACAATTCAATGCAAACTCCATATTTCGTAAACCTACAATTCTATTAACTGTAAAAAGATCCGGTACAATGTATCTTTGCAAAACTCTATAAAATTCTATCTCTTAGCACTAGGTAAGCCAATCCAATTCTCAATTAGCCAACCCTTACAATGTGATACCCATCTGGTATTTATAGATATACAAAAGAAGTTCGAACTTCACTTCTATCTTAGGCTTTCCACCTTTTTAGGAACAATCAACTTTCTTGGAAACTCAGATCAACTTTGATCTTGAGTTCTTACATTATGCATTTAGTTTGATCTAAAGATAGAAGATAGAAATAGAAGAAAAGAAGTCATGCGCCCTTAAGACCGTCAGTGCTACATGCATGCAACATGCAGGAAGAAGAACATCATGCATGCAAGATTTTATGCATGTGAAGCCAGATCCGCCATGAACTCATCATAACTGGTGAAGACTTGTTCTAGCATATCCATATCTGGCCCATCAATCCAGTCATCTTCAAATTTGATGCGATCCAACTCAACTGTAGCAAACTCTTTCATACCTTTTACCTTGATCAATTCTCTCCCTGCAACTTTTATTTCTTCTTTGATTTCTACAAGCCGATCTATCACCAAGTCTCCTCCATCATCTTTCTCCTGCATGCAAACCTCTAATTAGATCTTTAGATATCATCATAAAACATGCTTTTAAAACATACCTGTTACACATATATCGGAGTTGGAACCAGATAGAAGCTCAAAACAATCTCTTTTACAAAACTGGCGGACTCGGAGCAAAAACTAATATAGAAACTTCACCTAATAACAAACGGGCTCGGAGTCGGAGTTGGAGAAGTTACCGAAACCGGGATCGAAACAAAAAACGGATTTGGTTTTCTTCGAATTTTCATTTTTTTTCACATTCTATTTCCAATCTGCCTCCGCCTCCGATTTGGTTATCGTTACTTCGAAAAAAGACTTCCCCACTATATGCAGAGCTAGACCCGGGATGAAAATGGAATTGATAACCTTCACAAACAAAATTCTTAAGTTCAATATCAGTTCCATACCTGCCTCCACCAGTTATCATATACTTTAAGGAAACCCTTTTAAAACTCGGAATCGGAAACGAGATAGAAATGGAATTGATGACTTTTGTAAAACAAAACTCTTAGGTCCATAATCTATTCCAATCCCGCCTCCACCTATGCTAATCATGACATCATCAAATTTATTTATTTTCAACATAACTTTATGATTAAAACCTAGGTCGCTATAAAATGGCAAAGGAGCTTTAAAACTCTACCCTCATATGACCGTGGGGAACAATTGCATTCTAAGATATCATTTTTTTAAGTCATTTAAAGTAATTGCAGAGACCACCGAAACCCTAATCTAACAAACCCGATAAAAACTAGGGCACAGGTTTAAACCCTACCCTTCTACCAAACGAAAAAACCCTAATTTAAACAATAAATCTATTCTACCCTAACTCACTGTAAAATCTCTAATCTACCTCACTGTACATTCTTAATCTAACAAACGCCATTAAAAACCCTTAATCTAATCTAATCTACTATAAATCGAAAACAAACACGACGCAATCACGATTAAGATGTGAAAGCGACAATGCCCTAAAATACAAAGCAACGACACGATAAAACAAGAAAACAAAGATTTAAAGTAAAACAAACAAGACAAAACAAGAACCTGCTCATTCAATCACATCGATGATCATAAAATTGCTTTAAAACACAATGATTGAACACACGAGTAGATATAAAGCAAAACACAACGAACACAACTGCAAATAAACAAAGTACAACAAAGATAAAAGACCTACCTCAAATGCAAACAAACCCGCGCTAACTTTTTGAATCGATTCGCACACAATATCCCTTCTCTATCTTGATCAATTTGCTCAAACGAACTCTGCTATTGCTCTTCGCGCTCTCAGACTTGTAATAATAACAATAATGATCGGCTTTAACCCTTAATAAAGGAAAATATGTGAATTTCTACCTACACCGGCAACCACCATTAATGCATTAAAATGCAGTAAAGGTGGAGTCGGAACTGTAAGAGAACGAACACTGGTCTGCAGTGCAACTTCAGTCAAAAAGTCAACGACAAAAATTGGCGGGGCGGAACTAAAATGGAAACAGGATCTTAAACTTATAAAATTTCCAAACCTTATTCCCATTCCGGCTCCGCGTCCGACAACTAAAAACAAAACAAAATAAAAAACAAAAGTTAAGTAAAAGACCAACCTAATAAAACAAAACACAAAAACCGAGATAAAACAAACATTAAAAAGTAGCGGAGGCGGGATCGGAATAGAATTTGATTTTGCAAATTTTGATAACAACCATCCCAATTCCCACTCTAGCTCCACTTCCTCTAAAGACCAAAAAAAAAAGCAAAGAAAAGACTGTCAGGATAGAACCAAAAACAAGCCTCAAAAGGACTTTCAGAACCCGATTCATCTCTGGTTCCGATTCCGATAGAGAAACCAAAGAAAAAGAAAGTATTGGCAAAACTAGACTCCAAACTTTGTTTCAAAAACAACCAAGTACAAAAAAAACACAAAGGGGGACCCATTTTGACCAAGGCAAAAGATGGGGTGGTTATGCAAGGCATAACACTTCCACAACTATGACCTCTATTCATACATACACTAATCCAACTATAACAACAACTAAATAACTCACTAGCAATGTCAATACCACCTTAGGTATTTCCATTTGGAATCCCTTTAGCTTTGTGCATTCAAATATCATATCTCCTAATTTGTCTTCCCTCAAAAACTTACAATTCACTTGTCCTTTGAATACATATACACCTCCACCTTATTCACCCGCATCTCACAGGTCACAAAAATTGATCACATTCTTAACCAACTTCTATAAAATGTTTCACCCTCGAACAAAAAATTGCCACATTGAACCAAAGTCAAAATGGCCAACCTTCACATTGATATGTCAAAAGAAACCCTTTATCCTCAGAGATATTGAGACCGCAAATTCCACAAGGCATAGAGATTCCTAGATTTGAGAAATACCATGGAAAGGGAGACCCTAGTAACCATGTATTGACATACACAACATTATGTAGTGCCTTCATTTTTTAGGATAAAAACTTGGCTAAAATTTTCCCTAGATCCTTGAAGGAAACTACCTTGTCCAGCGATTTTGTTCCTTACCAAATAACACAATTAGTTCATTCAATGAACTTTTTGATGCCTTCATTAACCATTTCCAAGTGCACATGAGTCCCAAGATGACCTTAGCTAATATAATGCAATTTAAACAAAACAAAGATGAAAAGGTCACTAACTTCATAGCACAATACCAATTTCTTTACCCATAAATCATTAAGATTCTTGATGCTAACCTTCAAAGAATGTTCATTGAAAATTTGAAAACCAATAAATTTGAAAACCAATATTTAAGCTAAACTTTAGATGTTGAAGTTTCCTTCCTTTACATATTTGTGCATGGCACTTCATGACTATCAACATTTGGTTAGTCATTGTGAAGCAAAAACACCTTTTAAACCTTTTGAGAAATACGAATTCATGCCCCATAACAATTTCTAACCCTTTAAGAAATAAAATAGGTTCTTTTGTAAAATAAATACACCTGAAACAAATCAACATGTTAACTCCCATGTTGCTTCTTTAGAAATGAAAAATTCATATCCATTTAGGGAGAGGAGTAGACAATTTACACCTTTACCCAATACCATTCAGTCCATCATGTTGCAACTTATAAGTAAGAACTTAGTTACCTTACCTCCTATTAGAGCCTTTGATACCACTAAGCCCTTACCTTCAAATTTTAACTCAAATGCCTTTTTTTCCATTATCATCGATAAAATGGATAAGATACAAAATAATGTAAGAATATTAAACATATTGTGCAAGACCTCATTGACTATAATCACATCTATATTTGTGGTGTTAATGATCAAGGAAACAAGTCCATTTCCCCACCCAACCAAAATTTGCAAATATTTACTAATCCCATGCCAAATCATAATATCTCTTTTGTGAAAGCTAATGATGTCAAGAATGATGTGATGAAAGTTGAAAAAATTGAAGATTCAAATAATGACAATATAAATGAAAATGAAGTAGACTTAGAACATTTGGTTGGCTTCATTGATGTTCAACCTCGTAAGATCCAAAGTAAAATTCCCCTTGACATTGCTTTCTCACAAAATAATTTAATTATTTATAATTTTTATTCTCATTTTGAATCCCCAATCTAGAGTATTATACAATCAATTTGTTCATTATTGTCCATAAATGGCCTGATGCTTCATCAATTGGGTATTTGGAGTCAAATATGTAACAACCAGTAATATATCAACTATTGAATCTAAAATGTGTAACCTATTATCATAGTGCTTTGCAATATGAGAACTCACTATGCCTGAAACATAACTTCTTACCAAATCCTATGCAACTCTTCACAAATATGTGACTCCCTTCAAGCATTTAATTAAATCTTTGAGTTAAATAAAAAATAGATCCATAGATTCAATTGAACCATTGAAGTTAAAAAAGAAGACCAGGTTGGTATTTTCATTTATAATTTGCAAAAGAAGATACAAAGGAGAGTAATGATTCATAACTAAGATTTGTTTGGATATCAATAATTTCTATAAAACTAATTTAAGATTATTACATATATATCCCTAACCAAGACAACATGCTGATATATTCATTGACACCCTTTATAGTATGCTTCAAACTTGAGCTTAAACTTCTATCCTAGACCATCTGAGACTGAAATTTCAAACCCCGCAAAACGAGAAATAAATAAAAGATAAATGAGGAACAACCCTAAAATAAATCTATAAAAGATACTTGGCATAATATCTCCCATTGAATTGCAGCTACAAATAATCTAGAATGTTCTATTTTTTCCCTCCTTAATATCCTTATCACTCTTTTCGTACATTAAGAGTGTCTAGGGCTTTAATAGGTTCTCAGAAGACTACAAATCTTAAAGACACCTTCATAGTTTGTGAATACTCTATCAATATTGTATAGAACTTCAATAATATTTGGGGATTTTTTTAGGAATTGCATTATCTATACACTTATAACTCCATAACTTTGTGAAGCATGTCGGGACCCATGTGGGATTGGCTAAAAAAAAATCGTTTTTAAACAAGTTTTCAACTAGAATTAGCTTTAGGCTGCCTATGAATGAATCAAGTGTGAAACAATGAACTTGGTTGTTAAAATCTGCTTTCTAGCAAATCTACACAATGGTCAAA
This sequence comes from Sequoiadendron giganteum, assembly GCA_007115665.2. Classification (NCBI taxonomy): domain Eukaryota; kingdom Viridiplantae; phylum Streptophyta; class Pinopsida; order Cupressales; family Cupressaceae; genus Sequoiadendron; species Sequoiadendron giganteum. The sequence goes on along the minus strand of CM021107.1, from coordinate 198,641,194 downwards.
ATTGGTCAGGTGGGCTCTAGAATCACCATGGAAAATCAATCAAATAGCCTCGTGGAGCTATGAAAACTTGTAGGCATGTAGACATTTGACCCAAGAATGGCATACAACAAACAAATAGACAAAAAAAGATTCGAGGTGCAATATATTCACCATCAAAGTTGATTAGTCAGACACTTATGCAACTGCACCTATTGAAAACCAATTATGGCTCAGCAAGTCACCACTTCGAAAAAATACCAAATCAAATCCTAGGGAGTTTCCATTGGAAACACAAGCTCGTTTAGGTACACTGACCAAGAGGAATTTACTTCAATCATTATTCTTTAGGAGATATTAGGGATCAAAGTTGACCATCTTGAAACACTGTCAGAAATGCAGCTACAAAATTAGAACAAACTGCATTTTCTTTTGATCTCAAAAAAATAGCAAATCAGATCATCAAGCTCTAAAATCGGATAGGGGAGCATATGAATGTGGGGATAATGGAGAGAAATAATTCATTCATCATGAAAATCATCCACTTGTGAAATATAAGCTCAAACGGGAGGCCACTTCGTAGAACTGAAAGTTTTCGAACAACACCAAAACCCTCCAGCTTTGCACTTCAAAACATTGTCAAAACTCATCATGGGAAGTTGGAAACTGACATGCACATTCAAATATGTCACATGATTATCTCCACCAAGGGTTTTGTCTTGAAAATCAACTAGCTCCAAATTGTGACCCTCCAAAGTAGGTCACTCGAGCAATATTTTTAGGTGCACTTTTGAGAGTGTAGAGGAAAAAATTTCAATATGGGCACTTCAAATTTTCAGAATTTCCAAGTGCCACCACATCATAGTGGCTTTAATCTTGTGTCTTCTCAAGGGAATTCTCATTGGATTTATTTTGGCCAAAACTCGTGGAACCTATTAAGCCTCATGAGGACCTCTTTTTCAAATCCTATCAAAAGTTCGAGGCAGAACGCATAGCAAAATTATCCCTTAGCAACATTCCTCAACCTATGATTGAGCCTCCTATCATTGATGAAACCATGATTGAACCCAAAGCCCTTCCAAGTAGCTAAGACCAACCCATGACAAATCCTTTTCCTATTTCCTATAAAAGACCAAGAGATAACCAAATAAGTCTTATTGTCCCTCCTAAGATCAAACAAGTTTACAAAGTTAAAGAGAAAGTGGTTGAATAGCCTTCCATGGTTCCTTCCATTCCTCCCTGACGAGAAGAAAATAAACCAATGGTTGATAAACCTGATCCTACATAATCACAACTTAAAAATCGTACAAAAAGAAATAGAAATGCTAAAGAGTGTAGGTGTAGACATCGTGCTATTTCTTGTAGATTGAAAGAAGATAATAAAGTAGAAAATCAAGATCAAACACCAATTGAAGCAAATCGTGATGATTCTCCACCTTTTCCACAACAAAAACAACAAGAAACTTCAATGGACATTGTCATTTGGCCTCCAGTTGTGATTAACTTGGATGATGATGATGAGATTGGTAAAACTGATGAGGAAGTGGATATTGAGTTGAATTTATTGTTGTCCTCTTCCATGAGCTTATATGATAACAACCATGATGGTCCTCCTAAAAAGAGTGACTCATCACATGTTGAACATAATGATGCTCCTAGTATGACACTTTTTATGTCCCTTTGGCTAGTTGTCTACCTTCCGCCTATCATGAAAAAGACTAGGACACAGATGACCTGCTATAGGTTGACTCACATGTGCCATACTAGTCTTCTCTTTGTGTTTTTGTGATTGCATGTGCATAATGTGATCCCCTACATTGTTTTTCTTGGCATGTATTTATATGTTTGTAAGCCTACATTGAATGACCCTTATCACTCAGTTGTGCAAGGATACAAAGAAAGTGAATCTTTTGTGACATTCTTCTATCTATATCTACATTCTTCTATTTATCATAACCTTTACCTTTTGTATTGTGTTTTCCTTTTGGGGATGATGCAAGGCATCGAGCATTCAGGTCTCTTCCATTTTGACCCAAAAGTTATCCTTTATTTTCTCTCTCTATGTGGAATTATTCCTTTTTGCTCATTGTTCCATGAGTCATTTGGGGAATGATGACAGTTCTAAGCTTGATTATATCACTACAACAATGACAAACGAACACCCCAAATCCATGGATCCCTTATGTGTTATCTTAAGATTGCATATGGGAGGAAACCCTCCTTTTCATGACATAGCTCTACTCAAAACCATATGGTTTACATAGGGCTTTCTAAATAAAGATCTCATGTATTGGAATTTATTATATTCTACTTTAAAGTAATTGCTCATAGCATGTGTTTTAGCAATTTTTTTAAAGTGGGGGCATACGCGTTCCCACTCATTATTTTCTTCCAAGTGTGGTATTCTTATTTCATGTGATGTATATTCTTGGTGGTGTCATTGGGTTTTATTTCCTTCAATATTGTGGCATTTTTTATCATATGGCATTCCTCTTAGTGGTAATGCTATAGATTGCATTCCCTAAGTCGTGAATATTTTATCCTCAACTATTCCTCTCTTGGAGACATTAAGCATGATTTTTCCTAAGGTGAGACCTTTTGGGAGCTAAGAAAAAACCCTTTGAATATCCTATTGCATGTATCAAGGCCACCAAGCATAACACAACTTGCTTATCAGTGGAGCCTTTCTCATGAGTGCCTAGCATAACACAAATTTCTAGCCTTATTACCATTTTTTTTTGGAAGCTTATAAAATTTATTAGGATGTATAAATTTAGTATGGTTGGTATATGGGAGCCTATACAGACCTAGCACAACTTCCCATTAACCAATTTTTGCGGCTCACCTAGCAAACGACAGATTTCACTAGCCCATATGAGTACATTTTTTTTGCATAGTGGACAAGTGGTTTCCACTTGTAATTTTTTTTGGACAAATAGCTAAGGCTTGATCCATACCAATTGGACAAATAATCAAGGCTTGATCCATCATCCCTCTCTTTCTCTTCTAATTAATTTTTACATTGTATGCTTGTGTATCTTGTCTTGTTGCTGCATATTTAACATAGGCATGTGTCTCTTCATGTCTTTGTTGGTTTGCTGTGAGATATTAGATCTTGGGGGATTGATCATCCTCCTTGACATTTGTTGTCTTATCTTTCCAACAATTTTAAAATTAGACCTCTCTTGACACTTGTTTGACTACTTTAGTGTGATTTTGAGTGTAGGGCTCATCCTCTCACTAAAGTGTGGGCTAAATGTAGTGTGAGAAAATGTACTCATTTACATTTTTACACTATGTTTGGGTCCCTTAATTTATTGGACTTAATTAAGCCTCTAATTGGCCCAATTATGCATCTACAAGCCTAATTAATTGTAGTTTCTGAAAGGGGGGTCATGATTTAATTAAGATGTAATTATTATTTTTAACACCTTGAAATGAATAGGTCCTGGAAATTTAGGTCAAGACCCATTCACCCTTGGGTGAATGGGTCCCCTTTAGTTTCTTAATTAAAATTTTAAACATGTTTTTGATGACATTTTTATCATTCCAAATTCAAATTCAAATTCAAATGTCAGCTTGTAATGTTTAATTTTTGGGAAATTAGAATATTATCAATAAAAGCAAGGTCTTTTTCTCATATTCCTATCCTAAGGATCCTAGAATGCATATGCAAGGAAACTCCTAAATCTAGAATTATTGTCAAATGTGTTCAAGAGAAAATTTATGAAGCATTTGTTGTAGCATTCAAGATCTGAAGCATCATGTAAAAATTATCAAGCATCATGCATGCTTTTGGAGCTAGCATTGTGATGTAGGTTTCAAGCATTCAAGTAAAATTTCAAACATCAAGATCACACCATCAATCAAGACATTTCATCCAAGATATAGATCTTGGGTAGATGTTCTAATTTTTAGTTCTTCAATGATCTCAAATCAAGGGTTTGGTGAGTTGCAACATGGCACTTGTTCATTCAACATTCTTTTCATGTTTCATTATTTCATATCAAGGTTTGATTACCAAAACGGGGTTTGACCAAGGTAAACCCCTATTCATCAAAAACAAACAATGTTTCCCTCTTGTGTGTTTTTCAGATCTTAGGTTGAAGAATGATTGAAGATCTATCAAAAGACAGAAATTACAAAAGTTGTCAAAGTTACAAAGTTGTCAACATTGTTGTCAAACAACGAAAACTCAATCTTAGAATTTAATTCCAATTTTTTGACAATGAAACTCAAAGGAATCAGGAGTGAATACATCGGACCACAATACTATAAAATTAGATTTTCAACCCCTGTAGCAAGACCCATTCGCCCTTGGGCGAATGAGTCCTAGGAGGACACTCAACCCAACCTTTTTGTGAAAGGTGCATAAAATCACATCCTTCTTAGATCTGTTAAAACTTTCTATATTATGTCAGATTAAGGTTTAATTTAGAGGTTTCATGTGTTTCATTTCATAATTCCAATCATTTGGTAAAAAAATTTCATCTCCCAAAAGTGTGTTTCAGGCTGATTTACCCCATCCTAAGTCACAAGGAAAACAATGAGATCTCCATCAAGATTGACTCACCTAAGGGTTGAAAGTCAATCTTTCCCTAGGGGATCTCTTTTTCCTAATGAAATAAGGAAGATAGGTGCATCATACATTTCCCCCATTCCAATTTCGTGATCACCCATTTTCCCTTTGTTTTAGCTATCAAGGAATTAAGAAATACTAACTTGTATTTAATAACAATGTTGAATTAAACTATTATGGTATGATGGACGAACAAATCTTATCAGGTATGTATGGTCTACCTACTATTAATATTCACTCATATCAATTTGTTATGTTTAGGTTGGACTTCCTTATAGTTTCCTTTGCCAACTACTGTAGTTAATGGTACATATTACCAAACATGGTATTGCATTTATCTTTATATCTATTTGGTGGATATTTATGTTCTAAGATTTATGAAATTGGTGATATGCAAAATGTTATGTACTTATAATTAGGGTATTATTTAGTATTACTATTATGTGTTTAATTTATCTTTAACAAATAATATGTTTTTCAATTAAAATTGATGTAATTGAGTTGAAGTTTGTTATATTTATAATGTAAAATTTTGGTGCTCTATTAGGGGTTTTAGGACCTAGTGCAACCAGTCTTTCTCACATTACATTCAAGAACAAATCCTTGAGATTTTAATGCAAAGGAGATTGAAATCTGAAAATGGGAATGTTCTAGGGGGATTGAATGATAAGAAATGAGGGGTTCACCACCAGGTGTAAACTTGGAAAAGGAAATGTTTGAAAACATAATGTAGTATGCAAAAAGACCTAGAAAAGAAAATAAACAGCAATAGAAAACTATAAAACTGAAAATGTGCACCTAGGAAACTGAAGAAGGCAGAATGGAGGCCTAGAATCTTGAAAAATCCACTATTGAAGCCAACTAGGACTCATACACCAAGCAGGGTAAATCAATCTAGTTTCGGGTAAACTGTGCCAGAACAAGTTTTAGACAAATGGGTACTTAGATCTACAAAAATATCTAATAGACAGGTACAATGGGACTTATTCACTAATAGTGCTGAATCAGTCCACTTCTGGATTTCTATAAATTCAAAGTTGGATCTTGTAGCTCTTAGTATACTTTTTTGTTCCTGATTCATAAATGGGTCTGAAACTACAAAATTCAGCTTGTAGGTCTTCTCCAAGCTCCTACAAGGCTTTTTCACAACTTTGACAACTTGATGACAACTTTTCCAATCTTGCTCGATAAATTTGCAAGCTAGACTTGCAAATTACATGCATAAAGAGGGAAAAATGGGAGTGCAGTTAGATAATAGCGGTTTGCCTTGGTTAAACCCCTTGTTGGTAATTATACCTTGAAATGAAAACAAATGTAAAGGAGAATGATGAATGAACAAAAAATAATGTTGCAACTCGCCAAACCCTAGCAATAAAGTGTTGCAATTATGCTTGAAATGGTTGTAATGGATGTGGTTCTTGATTCTTTCTTGAAGGAGATATATCTTGAATGCAATGCTTGCTTGGGTCATGAACTCTACATCACAATTGTAAGCATAATAACAAACATGAAGAATGTAATCTTTGACAGGATGAGTGATGCTTGAAGAATGCTCTTGAAAGCTTAATAATCTTCCCTTGAAAACCTTGAATACTCTTGCTCAAATGCTATTTTGAACTCAATCTTATATTAGGATGTTCTCACAAAATTCTTAGGTGAAAATGAGTGAAATAACCTTGTATTTATACTCAATTATGCAAGAATTCCCAAAATTACAACACTACAAATCAACATTGGATCTTGGAGAATAAAATCTCGCCAAAGATTTAAATTAAATTTGATTTTTGAGTTAAAAGGGACTCATTCACCACCTTGGAGGAATGGGTCCCACTTAAGGGTACTCATTCACCCAGAATGGTGAATGAGTCCCACCTTAGGAACTTTAGGTGGGTTTTTGAGGATTTGATGTTTGAAATGCCTTTTGTCAAGATTATGATCCTCAAAAATACACATAAATAAGGCTTGTGGATGTAAAAGGGGCCAATTAAAGCATAAAAGAACCCAATTATTAATGACATGCCAAGAGAAATGTGAAAGTATGTTACAACACTTTACAACACTCGAAATAAGGCAAGGTTAAGAGAAATTGTGATTGAAATAATGTTAATTATGCTTAGAAATCCTAGAAAAGTGTGAAAGTGTGTTACAACACTTTACAACACCTTTACAAGGCATCATTAAAATACATTAGTTCACAAGGGCCCAAGACCTAATGTGAATGTGTTACCCACATTACAACACTAAATCAAGGCCAAACTAAGCCAAAATTTGCAAGGAGCTAAATAAGTGCAAAAAAGGATAAGGACCCTTTTTTCGATGCTACATTTAGCCCTCAATTTAGTGAGAGGATGAGCCTTCTTCAAAATCACACTAAAGTAGACAAACACACATGAAGAGGGGTTCCAATGTACCAATGCTAGAAAGATGAGATGACAATGATCAAGAGGGATTATCAAGTCCCTTGGATCAAGATCTCATGACAAACCAACAAAAGGCACAAAGGAACACAAATGAAAGTGATATAAATAATAGTGACACGACCAATCATACATTGCCAAAGATGAAAAATAAATGAAGGAGAAAGCTAGAACAAGCTTCGACCATTTGTCAAACACAATGTGGATTAGATCTAGGTTGTTTGTCTAAGAAAAATGCATACTCACTTTGAGACAACAAAACTCATGGTTGTCTGCCAGGTGAGAAGTCCTGAAAGGGTGAGAAACATAAACTCATGGATAGTATGTACTCACACACACATAAGTGGCTATGGGGAAATTCATGTCATTGATTGGGCTTCCCACTTAACCATACCAAAGTCATACCTCATGATAACTTTAATAAGGCACCACATAAAAATGACTTGGTTTTTGAGCTTCATGAGGCAATCAAAACTTATTATGCTTGGAGCTCATGAACAAATAGGATGGCTCCACATGCATGAAAGATATGCTATGCAAGGTGGACATATAAAAAAATGCAACCTAGGAAATTTCCAAAGCATTCTTGCTTAGTTCATGTGAGGTCTTTAACTTAGAGAACATTGTGCCTTATGTCTCCAAGAGAGGACCAATCAAAGAATAGAAGATTCACAACTTAGGGGATGTAGTGTGTCACATCAAGCCACTAAGAGGAATGTAATATGCTAAGATAGATCACAATCATGAATTACATCACACCCAATGCCATCCACAAAGTGATAAACAAATCGTATGAAGTAAGAAGGTTGCACTAAGAACCATGAGAAGGAAAAATGTAAAATGAAATAATGCCAATGTATGTCCCCAATTTAAAGAAATTTCTAAACACCATTTTGTGAGCAATTACTTTAAAGTAGCAAATGAAAAATGTAAACAAGAAGAAATAAATGAGATCCCGAAAATCCCTATGCCAAGTCATATGTTTTCGAGTAAGGTTGCATCATGCAAGAGAAAAAGAAAAGAGAGGGGTTGCCCCCAAAAAGAAATCACCAAACACATAAGGGATCTATGGATTTGGGGTCAATATGTTCTTTGCTGCAATGATTTTAAGGAGATCATAACTTTCATCATCTCCCAAATACACATAGAACTAGAAGAATGACACAAAGAGAGGGAAAGAAAATAGAAACCTCTTGGGTCAACATGGAAGATACATAGGGTATCTCGACACCTTGCATCATCCCCAAAATGAAAACACAAGAAAAAGATAAAGATAAAATGAAAAGGAAAAATAAAAATCCTTTTGGGTCAACATGAAAGAGACATGAATGTCTCAATTCCTTGCATCATCCCCAAAAGGAAAACATAAGAAAAAGATAAAGATGAAATGAAAAGGCAAAAGAAAAAGAAATCCTTTTGGGTCAACATGAAGGAGACATGAATGTCTCAATGCCTTGCGTCATCCCCAAAAGGAAAACACAAGAGAAAACAATTCATGACATAGAGAAGAATGAAGGTAAAAATAGAGGAATGTCACAAAGAGAGAAAATAAAACGTTACAGGGGATCACATTACGCAGATGCAATCGCACAAAAGAAAATGAAAAATAAATAATGCAAAAGACTAGTAAGGAAAATGTGAGTCATTCTATGAGAAATTCATCTGCCTCCCAATCCTGTTCGTTATATATCGAAGGCGGGTAACTAGCCAGAGATACAAGAGCAATTGCCAAACTAGGAGAAGCACTAGGTTAATTACTCTTTATAAAAGATTTGTCATTGAAGTTCATGGAAGAGGGAAAAAATGTGTTCATTTCATTATGCACCTCTTCATCAATTTTGGCATCCTTGTCATCCTTATCTAAGTTGATCACAACAGGAGGTCGAAGGGTAATATCCATAGAATATTTCAACTCTTGTTGTGGAGGATGCATGGAAATTTCTTGCGGCGATTGGCGAGGAAGAGTGTCATGCATTTCTGCAATCAAGTTTGGATCTTGATTTATGAGAGGGTCATTTCTTGTGTTATGATATGGAAATGAAAGTGGTCATGGAGTGTATGTGTTTGTGGGATAAGTGAATGGAATGCTTATAGGGGTAAGGTAGAAGGAGCTATAATATGTGATGCCACATAGGAACTAAGGGCGCTAGCTGGAATACCCAGGGAAGGAATCACATTACTATCTTATTGCATTGTTGTGACTTGAGGAGGGGTGTATGTAGGGATTGAGGTTATTGTTGTTGGAGGAGGAATTTGAGTTCCTCTTTGGCTTGAATAATTGTTTACAGGAAAAGGACAACTACTGGTTGAGGGAAGATTCTTGCCAAATATTTGCACTATATTTTTCACAAGGTTAAGGCCATCTTCAGTTCCAAGCGTACGATGAATGTTTTCAATTGTAGGAATTGGAGTGGTTGAAATTTTTTCAAGGCTAATTTGATGTTGTAAGTTTATTAGGTCCTCATGAATATGGATTAGGTTTTCTTGCAGAATGTTATCATTCTTTGCTTCAACTTACATGCTACTTGAAGGAAAAGAGCTACTAAGGATGTTTTCCATGCCTAGTGTACTAGTGTCAATACTAGGAGTGGAAGATATAGATAACCCAAGATCCATAATGATTGTGCTATTGCGAGATGACATGAGTCTCAAACCTCTTCTCACTATGGTATTAGCAATAGGACACAAAAAACTCATGCAAAAGCTACTAAATGTGGGGTGAGTGCAAATGCAATGTAAACTAATAAGAATGAAATGCTTATAACTAAAATTATGGAAAGTAAAACTGAAATGTAGTAGCAACAAACCAAAACTTAGAAAATGAACTGTAAATGCCAGAAAATGCAATGCAAAATATGCAAAAGAACTGATTCACCCAAGTTGGCGAATGAGTCCAGGTATTGATTTTTATTTTTTTTAAATAGAATTTTTGAATTGAATTTTATGATTTTTATGTTTTCTGATGCAAATATAAGATGCAAATGCAGAATTTTACTGATTTTCAATTAAACTAAGTGCAATAATGCAAGCTAAATGAGCTTTTCACTAATGAAAAATTCAAACCCTAGAATGCAAATTAATAAATGCAAAACCTAATACAGTGCTAATGCAAACTAAATCTAGGATGTAAATGCACTCCAAATTAGAATTATGATGCTCTAAATGCTAGTTAACCAAAATGTAATATAAAATTTTAGTGCTCTACTAGGGGTTTTATGACCTAGGGCAACAAGTCTTTCTCACATTACATTCAAGAACAAATCCTTGAGATTTCAATGCAAACCAGATTGAAATCTGACAAAGGGAATGTTCTAGGGGGATTGAATGATAAGAAATGAGGGGTTCACCACCAACTATAAACTTGGAAAAGGAAATGTTTGAAAACATAATGTAGTATCCAAAATGACCTAAAAATGCAAACAAACAACAATAAGAAACTATAAAAGTACAAATGTGCACTTGGGAAACCAAAGAAGGTAGAATGGAGTTCTAGAATCCTAAAAAATCTTTTGTTGAATCCAACTTTGACTCATACACCAAGTTGGGCGAATCAATCTAGTTTTGGATAAACTATGTCGGAACAAGTTTCAGACAAATGGGTACTCAAATCTAAAAAAATATCTAATAGATAGGTACGGTGGGACTCATTCACCAATAGTGGTGAATCGGTCCACTTCTAGATTTCTAGAAATTCAAAGTTGGATCCTATAGCTCTCAGTTTGTTTTTTTGTTCCTGATTCAAATACGGGTCTGAAACTACAAAATTTTGTTTGTAGGTCTTCTCCAGGCTCCTCCAAGGCTTGTTCACAAATTTGACAAATTTGACTTTCTTTGACAACTTGATTACAACTTTTCCAATCTTGCTCCTTGATAAACCTACAACCTAGACCTGCAAATCACATGCAAAGAGAGGGAAAAATGGTTATGGGGTTAGAGAATAGGGGTTTGCCTTGGTGAAACCCCTTGCTGGCAATTAAACCTTGAAATGAAAGAAAATGTAAAGGAGAATGATGAATGAACAAAAGATAATGTTGCAACTCACCAAACCCTAGCAATAAAGTGTTGCAATTATGCTTGAAATGGTTGCAATGGATGTGGTTCTTGATTCTTGCTAGAAGGAGATATATCTTGAATGCAATGCTTGTTTGGATCATGAACTCTACATCATGATTATAAGCACAATAACAAACATGAAGAGTGTGATCTTTGACATGATGATTGATGCTTGAAGAATTCTCTTGAAAGCTTGATAATCTTCCCTTGAAAACCTTGAATTCTCTTTCTCAAATGCTCTTGTGAACTCAATTTGTTATTAGGATGTTCTCACAAAGGTCTTAGGTGAAAATGAGTGAAAGAATCCTGTATTTATACTCAATTATGCAAGAATTATCAAAATTACAACACTACATGTTGACATTGGATCTTGGAGAATAAAATCCTACCAAAGATTTAAATTAGTTTTGATTTTTGAGTTAAAGGGGACTCATTCGCCACCTTGGGCAAATGGGTCCCACCTAAGGGGACTCATTCACCCAGAATGGTGAATGAGTCCCAACTTAGGAATTTGAGCTGGGTTTTTGGGGTTTTGATGTTTTAAATTCCTTTTGTCAAGATAATCTTCAAAAATAAACATAAATAAGTCTTGTAGATTCAAAAAGGGGCCAATTAAAGCATAAGTGAGCCCAATTATTAATGGCAAGTCTAGATTAATGTGAAAGTGTGTTATAAGACTTTACAACTCTCCAAATAAGGTAAGGTTAAGAGAAATTGTGATTGAAAGAATGTTAATTACGCTTAGAAATCTTAGAAAAGTGTGAAAGTGTGTTACGACACTTTATAACACCTTTACAAGGAATCATTAAAATACACTAGTTCACAAGGGCTCAAGACCTAATGTGAATGTGTTACCCACATTACAACACTAAATCAAAGCCACACTAAGCCAAAATCAGCAAGAAGGAGCTAAAAATGCATGAAAAAGGCTAAGGACCCTTTTTTCGACATTACAATATTATAATTGTATAGGTTTATGTATATGGGTTTGGAAAGAGGAAAACTAATATGGGGTTGATGTTTAATTTGTACATTAGGTTTTCATTGTGAGACCTATAAGACCATTATATAGTGTATTCAATTAGTTTATTGTTGTATCCAAATTAACTATCCTAATGTGTAAACCCTTTAGAAAATATGTTTTATATCATTGATCTAGTACTTTTTAAATTTCACAATGTTGAACTAAGACTGATACAAGAGATGAATTCTTAAAATAAAAACTAAGGTTGAGAGGGGGACTCTATAATGACATAGTAGAGGATAATTATTCTCTTAGCGTATCTTGTCCCACTCATCCTAAAATGATCACCAAGATTATAGATACTATGACCTACCTATAGATAATATTATTGTTGCTCTAGCATGATAAGAATCAAGGAGTGTGTTCTAAAAAATGAGGTTTTTAATTGTATTATAGGGATATCTAGCTCTCACTAGTAGAATCTAGGTGATAGATTCTAAGAGTTACTTGATATTATAGGATTAGCCATATTTCACCAATACCTTACAAATGATAGATGTTAGGAGCTACCCATGTAAATATTTTAGTATTTAGCATTGGCATATTTGAAGGAATGTATGTGTCTCTTGTATTGTATTTTCCTAAGGTATGGTTTCCAAGGTTTTGGTTATTAAATCAATCCAATTGATTGATAGTATAGGAAATAGTCTTGGGTGTGTGGTAATAGGATAATACATATTGATTGTGTAATTTATCTTGTTGCATGATGATGCAAATGATTAATGGGATTGATATATTTCTAATGACTATATGGTTTATTTTTCGTTATACTTCTACCCTTGTTAATTATTACAAGTAGCATGTGATGCTTGTCTTTTCATGATAGTTGTCATTGATCTTGGAAAAAGGATGGGACCCATTATGTAATATGGGATTTGTTGAAATTATTTTTTATGGATGAGATATACTTAAGGTCGTATGTGTGATTGAATAAAGGAAAGATGAAGATACTTTAGGTAAGGTTACAACCACTCTATTTTTCACTACTTATTTACTATGTACATGTGTTGTGTATAGTAGCTAAGTAATGTATATATTTGATGTATGCATGTAGGAGTCCCATTATCTATAGGTTATGTTTGCACAATTTAGTCCCATATATAAATTTGATGTACATATCAGTTGTTTTTTCTCTCTTAAAAAACATGCCCTATTTTTATTTTTATTTCTAGATTGCTTGTTGCTTATCTCTTGGTCTTTTATTTTGGTTATTTTTTCCTTTGGTTATACTTTGGGTTTTCCCTATTGTTGGACTTTTAGAACTTTCATCCAAGTGTGATAGTAAAAGAAACTCCATAACTTGAATATTAGGATATGACATCACCCTAACCTACCTAGTTGACTATATTAGTGGTGATTTTATTTCCCACTTCTTTCCCCTTTTTATTCCTCACAACATGTAATTTTTCTTATTTTTGTTTGTTTTGTTTCCTCTCCCAATTTCTAGTTTTCTTACTACCATTATTGAGATACCTTGAGCTTTTATGTGGGTTCTTATTGGTTTTCCATCTATCCTCATTATTTTATGTATATATAATTTATGAAGTCATTGTTCCTTAGCATCACCATGAAAAAAATAGGGTTTCCTCACTCAATTAGTTAATGGCGCACCCATTTTTCATTTGTTGGCCTCTTCATATTTTCTTGTGAATTTTTGTCTCCTTTTTTGTATTTTTTTCTATTGTATGCTAGGGTTATATTATTTTATCTTTTCCCTATATTTTTAGGGATTTTCTTCGATTTCTTATTTATTTTTTCTTCATTTTTGTACCCTAGTTGTATATTTCCAATTCCCATCGATAGATAAAGTTTTGGGGCTTTTTAGCATATTTTTTACTTGGTGACGGGGTATGTGTAGGATCATCATGGAAAAAATAGGCCCTTAAGTGGCAATAAAATTCAGAAAATCAGAGTTAGGCAACTTGTCATAAAAATTTGAATAAGTTATCTATATTATTTCAAAAATATGTAAGAATAGAATTTGTATCAAATTGAATGTAGTTTCTAAACTACTAGGTTTATTTATTTTGTTTAAAATCTATTTGGTAGAAATTTGAAATTTCAATGCAGTAGTACTTAAATTTCAGGGAAAAAATAAAAAGTGGGTGTTTGTCTGACCACCATAATAAAATGATAATATTCTTTTATAAGATTTGAAATATAAGTAGGGGACTAATGTCCCGATGTGATACATATATTTTTGTAATTTATTTTCCAGAAAATAATTAATTATGAATTTTTTATTACAAATTTTAAAAAATATAAAAACTCATGTCTAACCACCTTAACTTGGTCAAAACTTCATGAAATTCATTTTTTTTTTTTTAATCCTATAGTATGTGAAGCATAGAATGTGACACATGTTTCAGATTCAAAAAATGTGATACCGTTTGAAATACATAGATGTTTTTCAATCAGCCTATCAATCAAGACTTTAGTCATAATTCAAATAGAAAATGAATAATAATTATTTATTAAATTCAAAGTAAAGCATAATTTATATTGGTGGAAATCTGAGAATCTCCTTTAAAAACCCTTTTTGTTTCATCAATTTTGGGTAAAAAAAAGTTGACAGCCACATGGGCCATCATATCACTTAGATATCGCCACTTTTTGGCCCATCATGATCCTGCACATACCCAACATCATGATGTCACCATCTAGTAATATGTCTTGGAATTGACTCTCATAATGATAATTTTATGATTTTGGTTGTGTGTCCCTAATTTTTGGGTTGGGTCTAAGATGCTACCTAGGGTGTCTTTGTCCACCAAAGGTCTTGGGACCCTAATTTTAATGGCACCTTAAATGGGGGTCTTTTTGGAGTCTGTACACCAAGTCTCAAGCCTCGGGACTAAGATGCCACCTAGAGCATCTTAGTCCCTTTTAAGTTATTTTCAAAATTTAATTTCAAATCTTGGTAGGATTTAGCATCCTTTAATTAATGAATTCATATGTTAGCTTTTTGTGGTGTAATTTCAAGATATTAAGCATGGATAAATATAAATTCAAGGTTCATTCATTCATTTTCATCCTAGCAACTTGAGTATTCATTCCTAATAGCATAATTGAGTTCACAAGAGCATTCAAGAGAAATTCATCAATTACTTGTAGCCATCATCAAGATTCAAGCATCATGTCAAATATATTCTTGCATCATGTGTGTTTTTAAGCTAACATTTGTGATGTAGGGTTTTGATTCAAGCAAGAAATTAAAGTCAAGATCTATCATGAATTACTTTGATTCAAGATCTACATTCAAGCTATCCATCTCACACAAGTTTGTAGACCTCATAACAAGGTTTTGGTAAGTTGCAATATAACACTTTGTTCATTCATTATTTCCCTTCATTATTTCATTTCATTCCAAGGTTTAATTACCAATAAGGGGTTTAACCAAGGCAAAACTCCATTTACTAACAATCAACAAGTTTTTCCTCTCTTACATGTTTGTGTTTGTAGGCTTAGGTCAAAGACTTGAAGATCATTTGGAGTGCAACATTGTAAAGTTGCAAAGTTGCATTGCAAAGTTGTCATCTTCACAAAAACTCACCTACAAGACAGATCTAGAGGTTTCAAGACATAAGATCTGAGAAGAAGGATGTAGACATTGAACCTTAGGATCACATTAATAGATTTTAGAAATTCAAATCGGGACTAATTCAAAAGTAAGGGTGTCTTAGACTTCCCAAGGGTATTTTGAAAAGATTCTTCCAGATTTTGTTCTAACATCCGAAGATTCCATATTTCCCCTGAAAAAAAGTAGTGGAACTAAGACATCAATAAGGGTGTCTTAGTTCTCCCTAGCATATTTTGACATCATTTTTGCATTTCTAGAATCCTCATCACATTTCCAAATTTCCTACCTGTACACACATCCTAACTTGTTACTTAATTTTTTCATTTGCATCCATCATTTGGCTTACATTACTAGGTTTTGTGAGTTGAATGTTAAGTTGTCTTTTCCAAGATTTGTATTGGTGGTGAATCCTTCAAAGCCTAAAAGAACCCCCTATGTCATCCTTGTTGATAATTGACTCACCTTTGTGTTGATAGTCAATCCAATTTGGGATCTTAGGGCATCCTCCTTGAAGGACAATTGGAGAAGAGTGGTGTTATATGACCTGGGTCATAAAGCATCCCCTTTTTCACCATTTTTCATTTTGGTGAACCCAACATTTTGGACATTCATTTTTCTAATTTGGAGTTCGTTAAAGTCCTAGATCTAGGTTGCATTCATTATTGCATTACATCTTGCATTAGTGAAAGTGCATCTAGGGTTTCTCACATTTGCATTAGTGACAGTGCATATAGGTTGAATTTTTTATTTCTTGGATCATCTTATCTCATTGAAAAACTAAAAAGTGCATTTTCAATCATCCTAATTGTATTTAGGAACATTTTTATTGCATTCAAAATTGAAAAATGCATTCAATTGCTTGTCATTAGTCACATTTTCTTGCATTCATTGGAATAGTTTTTTGTTTCTAATCATCAGGTCCCTAAGTAGGCAACTTGGGAATACTTTTATCAATCCACATTTTGTCTTCTTTATAAAAAAAAAACCATTACTAGGACTAAAACACCCTTATTGGCATCTTAGTCCCTCTCTATATTTTTACCTTAAAATCCTATCTGAGTTGATTGCATTTTGTTCTAGTTTTTGGAACCTTCAAATTTCATCAACAAGACCAAGACACCCTTGCTTGTTGGATGTTGTGGTTGTATTGTTGTTATGTGATTTTCATTTATGTCAACACTATTAGCATTGGTGATTTTGAAGGTTTTATATGTCGAGGATATTGAGAAAATTAGAATAAATATGTTATAGGTAGTCAATGATGTTGTGAAAGTTCAAGTGATGATAGTTTGTGCACGTTGAGTTTTAGGGGTTGCACACTAAAGGGTTTGTTGTCTAGCCTATCTAGTATGTTGTCCAGAATTTTCAATGGTATGCATCAATAATTGAGGAAGTTATGAAGTTTTGTGTTCCTACAGTAACTCTGTTACTGTAGCAGGTGTTTTTGGAAGAAGAGGATGAAATTCTAAAAATTTCAGTTGTTACACATGTTCCTATGGTGTTCGTGGATGATTCTAGATCATGCTCTATCCTTGTTGTATGTCCGCATTATTTGGTGCGATCGTGATCAAAGATTTTTCTGATGTGTGCTCGAGTTTTCACGTTCTTGGCCGACATGATGGTGGTAATGTGTTGCAGATCCATAAGGATTAATATTTTATTGTTTGGCATGTTCGAGGATGTTGATTTAGGTACTCACTATCCTGTGACCACCTTAGGTTGGTGTGAATCAAGATTTGTTCATATATTGAGGCTGACAGTTGGAATTTATTCTTTATTCTTGGTCGACAGAGTTGTTGATGTAAATTCATGTAGCAAATATATAAGAATGATTGTTTCTTCATTTTTGAAGGGTGTGTGTGTATGCTCGGTGTATATATGTATAAAGATTAAATCATTCAAGAGCAGAGAAGAGTGTGAAATAGATTGAGTCAAGTGTGAAGAAGTTTGAGCAGAGTGTATAGAAGCTTTTTTGTGCCTAACCGAAATTGTCATCATCCTTTTGTAGAAGCTAATTTCTTAGTTCAACCTCATTAGATGGATTTAATCTAATTATTTTATGTAAGATAGTGAGCTCTAGGAAATGTGCCTAAATGCATGTTCATTCTCTATTTATTTCTATCATTATACTTCTAACAGGGTATAATCTTGTGGACTAACATCCACCATGGTTTTCCCCTAACAGGGTTTCCACCTATAAAAATCTTGATGTTCATGTGTCTCTGATGTGTTGTTGCTTAATGCTTCCACTATTAATTATCAAATTTTAGATTAAAGGTTATTTTAGGTTAAATAAGCTTAATTTTTGTAACAACTGATTCACCCCCCCTCTCTCAGTTATCTATCCTTGTTTTGCCAACAATTGGTATCAGAGCTTGTTCCTCTGAAGGAAAAGCTTAACAACTTGAGGTGATCCGAGATGGAATCTTACAAGAAGGATAGTCCTAGATTCGATGGAACAAACTATTCTTTGTGGAATTTCAAAATGGAATTCATTTGAAGTGCATTAGTGAGCCTTTCTAGAAGATTACAAAGAATGCATATACTATTCCTCAGAATGGTCCCTCTACTGCTGATGAAATCAAAGAATTTGAAACAAATACCAAGGCTATTGAAGCATTATTGAGTGCTTTGATAGATTCGGAGATGAAAAATGTGATAGGACTGAAGACTACACATGAAATTTGGAAAAAAATTGGAAACATTGTATGAAGGAGATCCACTAGTGAAAGTTGCTAAGGTACAGAGTCTAAAAGGCAAGTGGGTGGACATGAAGATGAGTGAAGATGAGAACGTCCTTTCTTTTTCTCAAAAGGTAAATGATCTGGTGATGAGAATTAGATGTCTTGGTGGAATCTTGGATGAAGAAGAGATTGTGGCTAAAATACTTAGATCTGTGCCTCCTTCCTACAAAGAAAAAGCTCATGTTATTGATGAACTCGGGACAATGACAAATGTGACAAGAGACATGCTGATTGGAAAACTTGCTACCTTTGAGTTAAGTGAATTTGGTGAATCCAATCCTAAGACATAATTTGCATTCAAAGCTACTGTATCTGAGAAAAAAAAGCAGAGATATGACCTGGGAGAGAGTTCCAGAAATACATTCAATTATGAAGATGAAGAAAGAGAATTATAAGAACTGGAAGCATTGATTATGAAAAGAGAATCTAGAGGTCATGTGGTAATTACAAAGGAAAGTTACCTATCAAATGTTTTTCTTGTAGTAAAATAGGTCATTTTGCATCAAGGTGTCCTGAAATAATTTCTAAGTATAAACACGAGAAGTCTAGATTTCAAAAGAAATGTTATTATGTTGAAGAAGGTTTTACTGATGATGAATCTAATAAAGAAACTGGAAATGAAGATGAATGGGTATTTATTTCTATCAAAGAAAATGGTCAGGTGTCCATTGAATCTACTAGTAATGTGAATGTTGAGAAGGCTCTTGCAGAAAAATTGAAGAAAAGGATGTTTGGTTAATTGATAGCGGATGCTCACATCATATGACTGGTGACAAAATCAAGTTTGTAAGCTTGGAAAACTATGATGGTGGTGTTGTAATATTTGGAGAAAACACTTCTGGTGTGATTCGTGGCAGAGGCACTATTTCTTTTGGTGGTAAAAATAATACCGATGATGTTCTTTATGTAGAAGGTTTAAAGCATAACTTATTGAGTGTTGGATAGATGGTAGACAAGGGTTAAAATATTTAGTTCAAGGATGGTAAGTGCAGGATACAGGGAAGTTCTGGAAATGTGATTACTTTAGGTATAAAGACAAGAGGTAATATTTTTCACTTAAATGTTGCTAGTGAAAGTTGTTTAATTGCTCAATTTGATGTAAGTTGGCTATGGCATAGGAGGCTATGGCATGTGAACTTTGATAACATTATCAAAATAAGTTATTCTCAAGCAGTCAGAGATCTTCCTAAGTTAGTGAAGCGTACTAACACTATGTGCAAAGAATGTCAGATGGGAAAGCAGACTAGAAATTCTTTCCAGAGAAAATAGTATAACTCTAATGGAGTACTGGACTTGGTACATACTAATCTATGTGATCCCTCCAGAATCAAAATTCTTCAAGGTGAAAGGTACTTTATGTTTCTTGTTGATGATTACTCTAGAATGATATGGGTTGCTTTCATAAGAGAAAAACATGAAGCATTAGAAAAGTTCAAAAGATTCAAAGCTATGTCAAAGAATGAGACAGGTTTAAAGATCAAATTCTTAAGATCAGACAAAGGTGGTGAATTCACTTCCAGGGAATTCAATTCTTTCTATGAAGATCATGGAATCCAAAGACAACTATCTACTCCACTGACCCCTCAACATAATGGAGTTGTTGAAAGAAAGAACATAACCATTCTAGACACTACTAGAACCATGAGGCTAGAAGAGAATGTTCCTCATTTCTATTGGAGAGAAGTTGTAAGCACTTCTGTGTATACCATTAATTAGGTAAATGTCAATAGTAATTCTGGTAAGACTCCTTTCAAGCTGTGGTTTGGTTATAAGCCTATTGTAAAATATTTCAAAAAAATTGGAAGAAAATGCTACATCAAGAGAGATGATGATATAGGAAAATTTGATGCTAGAAGTGATGAAGGAATATTTCTAGGTTACTGTACTAAGAGAAAAGCTTACCAGTGCTTTAATAAAATATTGAAGAAAATGGTTGAAAGTGCAAATATTAGAGTTGATGAAGATATTGATAGACCATCCAGATGTAGTGGAAATGATTTAGATGACCAACATGATAGTACTAACAATGGAAAGAATGTTCAAACAAATAATCAACTTCAAATTGTTTTGATGAATCAAGAGAATCAAGAAGCAGAAACTAGTAGAAGTGCAGAAGAAAGAATAGAAGAACTAGAAGTCAAAGAAAATCCTAAAACTCCTAAGTATGTATTAAAGCTAAATAATTTTGATAGTTAGATCATAGGAGATAAGAACAAAGGTGTGCAAACTACAAGAAGAATTTTAGAAGAGTATTATCTAATCTCCAATACTAAGCCTAGCAATATTAATGAGGCATGCAAAGATGAATATTGGATGGAAGTCATTAAAGAAGAAATAATGCAGATAGAGAAAAATGATACATGGGATCTTATCCCCAGACCTCAAAACAAAAATGTGATTGGAACCAAATGGGTGTTTCAGAATAAGCTGAATGAACAAGGTGAAGTGGTCAGAAACAAAGCAAGACTGGTTTGCAAAGGGGACTCACAGATGGAAGGTATTGATTTTGAAGAAACTTTTGCCCCTGTTGCTAGAATTGAAGCTGTAAGATTATTTCTTGCTTATGTTTCTTTCAAGAATTACAAAGTCTATCAGATGGATGTAAAGTCAACATTTCTAAATGGTGAGCTAGAAGAAGAAGTCTATGTTGAAAAACTAGATGGATTTCAACTGACTAACAAAGAAAACATGGTATGCCAATTGAAGAAATCTCTATATGGACTTAAGCAAGCTCCTAGAGCTTGGTATGCTAGATTGGATAAATACTTGTTGAAGCTTGGATTCAGTAAGGGTACTACTGATAACAATTTGTATTTCAAGTTGGATCAGAATAAAGAATTGATCATTGAAGTCTTTTTTGATGATATTATTTTTGAAGGTGATGATGATTTGTGTATGAATTTTGTTGATGAAATGAAAAGTGAGTTTGAAATTTCAATGATTGGAGAGCAAAAAATATTCTTAGGATTACAAATCACTCAGTTAGAACATGGAATCTTTATATCTCAATCCAAATATGTAAAAGAGTTACTGAAAAAGTTTGGCATGGAAGACTCAAAGCTAGTTGGTACACCTATGGTCACCAGATGCAAACTTACACAAAATGATGATTCTCCTAAAGCAAATCAAAAAAGAAACAGGTCAATGATTGGTGGATTACTCTATTTGACTCATACTAGGCCAGATATAATGAATGTTGTATGCATGGTTGCTAGATATCAAGTTGATCCAAAACAGTCTCATGTGATTGTTGTGAAAAGAATCTTCAGATACCTGAAAGGGATAGTTGACTTTGGTCTTTGGTATCCTAAAGATGATGATCTTATCCTAAGCAGTTTTACTAATGCAGATTGGGTAGGAGATGTGGATAATAGGAAGAGTACTAGTGGTGGTGCATTCTTCTTTGGAAAGAATTTGGTATCTTGGCTAAGCAAAAAGTAGAATTTTGTTTCCTTATCTACTACTGAGGCAGAATACATTGTTGCTGCAAAAAACTGTACTCAAGTATTGTGGATGAAGCAGATGTTGAGAGATGTCATAATTGAGTATGAAAATCCTATTTCCATATTCTATGACAACTCAAGCAACATAAACATTTATAAGAATCCAGTGTTGCATTCAAAGACAAAGCCTATATCCATCAAATATCACTTCTTGAGAGATAAATTAAGTGACAAAGAAGTTAGACTAGAATATGTACCTACTAAGGAGAAAATTGTAGATATCTTTACTAAGCCATTTCCTAAGGATACTTTTGAGTACCTCAAAGGAAAGTTAGGGGTGATTTCCTCTACCGATTAGAACTAAGTGATGTAGGTCTTTACATCAGTCTGTGAATTCATAGCCATATCTTATTCCAGATTGATGTTGTGGTGACTGATACTAAGAGGGAGTAGTCATATGTGCTATATATGAGGATCAAAGCTTGTGTACCTTTTCCATTGATGTCAAAGGGGGAGAAGTGTAATGTGAAAAAAATTGTAACATCTAAGGTGGAGAATTGGAGAAGAGCACTATGTGAAGAGTGAGCTGCATTGATGGTATATTTTTTCACATCATGTGTTTCCATCAATGCCAAAGGGGGAGATTGTTGAATGTTGTGGTTGTATTGTTGTTATGTGGTTGTCATTGATGTAAACACTATTAGTATTGGTGATTCTAAAGGCTGTATATGTCGAGGATATTGAGAAAATTAGAATAAATATGTTACAAGAAGTTTGTGATGTTGTGAAAGTTCAAGTGGTGATAAGTTGTGCACATTGAGTTTCAGGTGTCATGCACTAAAGGGTTTTTTTCTAAGACTATATAGTATGTTGTCCGAAATTTTCAATGGTACACATCAAGAATTGAGGAAGTTATGAAGTTTTGTGTTCCTACAGTCACTTTGTTACTATAGCAGGTGTTTTTGGAAGAAGAGGCTGAAATTATGGAAATTTCAGTTGTTTCACATGTTCTTGTGATGTTGGTGGATGATTCTAGATCATGCACTATCCTTGATGTACATCCACATTGTTTGGTGTGATCGTGATCAAAGATTTTTCTGATATGTACTCGAGTTTTCATGTTCTTGGTTGACATGATGGTGGTAATGTGTTGCGGATCCATGAGCATTAATATTTTATTGTTTGGCATACTCAAGGATGTTGATTTAGGTCCTCACTATGTTGTGACCAACTTAGGTTGGTGCGCATCAAGATTTGTTTTTGTATTGAGGCCGACAAAGTTATTGATGTAAATTCATGTAGCAGATATATAAGAACAATTGTTTGTTCATTTTTGAAGGGTATCTATGTATGCTCGGTGTATGTATGCATAAATATCAAATCATTCAGGAGCAAAGAAAAGTGTGAAAGAGATTGAGTAGAGTGTGAAGAATTTTGAGAAAAGTGTGTAGAAGTTTGTGTGTACCTAACCAGAACTGTCATCAGGATTTTGTAGAAACTAATTTCTTAGTTCAACCTCATCAAATGGATTTAATCTGATTATTTTATGTAAGTCAATGAGCCTTCCTCTGAGAAGTGAGCTCTAGGAAGTGTGCCTGAATGCATGTGCATTCCCTATTCATTTCTTTCATTATACTTCTAACAGGGTATAATCTTGTGGACTAACATCCACCGTGGTTTTTCCCCTAACAAGGTCTCCACGTATAAAAATCTTGGTGTTCATGTGTCTCTCATGTGTTTTTGATTTATGCTTCCACTATTAATTATCATATTTGAGATTAAAGGTTGTTTTAGGTTAAATAAGCTTAATCTCTATAACAACTGATTCACCCCCCCTCTCTTAGTTTTCTATCCTTATTTTTCCAACATTTTTGGCATCTTAGTCCCTGTGGAGTTTGAAGTTGCATTTTGCAAGGTTTAAATCTACTTTTTTATGCTTCTATTTTCTGTAGTTACTTCCTTGTTTTAGTTTTCTGATTTGTTGCTTGATCATAATTAGTGAATGTACCTTAATTTTTCTTCATTCATTGCATTGTCAACATTCAAAATGGAATTTAAAACATCTCATTTTCAGTCTATGCAATAGTGTAATCAACAAATTACCTTGTTTTAGGTCTAAAAATCTGAAAATGTTTAATTTTCTAGAACTTTTTATAATATGGATAAAAGCACTTTTCACCTTTTTATGCACAATGTTTACATTCATAAAACTTTGCATGAGTTTGATAAAATTTCTTTTCATTTCTGGATATACATTGTCTTAAAGTCTTGCATACATTGGATAAAAGTTTTTTTCATCTTTCGATACACATTATTTACATTATTAATGCATTTCATGAGATGCTTAAAAGTTCTTTTCATTTTTGGTCAAACAATGTTAGTACCTTACCTTTCTAGGCACGCTAAGAAAATTTCATATCCCCTCCTTATGAGAGTATTTTAGTGAAATATAACTTTGACAATCCTAATGATCATATTCATTCGTCTCCTAATATCTCTCCTATTGGTGAAGAAGATATTTTGGTGCTAGAAGAATCAATCAATGAGAGCTTTTAGAACCCTAGTTCTTTCTCTCCTTCTACCTCTCTTATTAGGCAAGACATTGGTGAACAAGAAGAAACAACCATAGGAAATCATGATGACCACATCACACAAGAGACCATTGAAACTTCAACTAGTCTACATTCATCTTCCAACATCTTCACCTCTTGCGATAATTTTCTAGAGGATGAAAGTGTAGGTGAAGATATGTTGGTGTTGGATGATCAAAGATTTAAAATATATGAATAGCCTCTTTATGATCCCTATCCTATTTTGGAATAAATCATAGGAAAAAGGAATGAAAATACAGATAATCATGATTACATTTTTTCTTCTCCGAGTATCTCTCCTAGTTGCGAGGAAGATGCCTTAGTGTTAGAAAATACAACCAATGAAATTCATGAGGAAAAAATTCTTGAACAAGATAATATCATTGATAAGCAAGACAATTCAACCATTGATCATTCCCTTACTTGAGATGAAGTCATTTTGGAAGAACCAATCCTTGAATGTCAAGAACATTTGGTTTGTAGTTCTCCTAAATACTCTCCTACTAGGGAAGATATCACGGTGGAACAAAATGAGAACATTGAAAACAATAATTCCTTAGATGAAGTGACATTAGACTCCCCTTCACTAAAGGATCATGAAACTAAGAGCAATTCTTCTAAGGTTATGCACATTAGATGTCCCTTGAAGTACTCTCTTGAGCCTAAACTTATCATTTATCCACCTTCACACAAACCTCAAACTCAAAACAAACCCAAACTTATCCTCTACCAACCTAAGAATAACGTGTCGTAGTAGCAGAGTCATAATACTATTTATCATGCATACAACACTCGAAACAATCTACAACCAACTCTAACAATCTTACCTTTCCCTAACCCTATCTTACCAGGTCCCCCTCATTTGCCTTCACAAAGTGGAAAGGAGTATATGATCTTTTCAAACAACTTAAGAATAATCCTGCTAAGATATCATTTTGGGACCTTATTCAAGCCTCCCCTCACTATCATAACATGGTTCAAAATTCCTTACAACAAGTTCCTATCCCTTCTAATGTGCAACTGAATTACATAGCAGCCATGATTCAAGGACTAAACGCTGACATTGTTTTCCACCAAAGTGAGCTCCCTCCTTTTGGAAGGAAAGAACAATGTGATGCTTTCATGATAATAGCCCAATACAATACAAGAGGGATAAAGAAAACCCTTGTTGACAATGGATTGAAATTAAATGTGTGTAGTGTAAACCTTTTGGATAATCTTGGTGTTAATAAATTGAAAATGACCCCTTGGGGTATGACATTACCTATTAAAGTTTACAAAGCTACATTACAAACCTTGATCCATGTTATGCCTAATGATCTTTCATACAATCTTATTTTAGGTAAACCATGGATTCATGAGATTCATGTTGTGCCCTCTACCCTTCATCGTATCATGAAGTATGTCTACAACAAAAAAAAATATACAATTGAAGTCAATCCTAAACCATATAGTTGTTTAAACATTGACAAATATGAAGAGAATCCATTGAAAACATTAACACCAACTACACAAGTGGAACCCATGCAAGAACAAAAAAAACATAGATGCCATAAACCCTTCAAAATTATATCGATAAATGATTTGGGATCGTTGAGTTTCGAACCAACATTCATGGGAGATTACAAGATCATAAATAAAGACTCTGACAAAGGAAAAGAAAAGGAACTAATGTCAACATAAAATTTGGAAGACCATTCGAAAGCATCCATCTCAACCACTTTAGAAGAAAAGGAAAATTACACAACAAACTTCGAAGAGATAGACTATCATCAACCACCAACTCCAAAAGAAATGAAAAAGTTTTATGGAAAAGGTTGTGGGCCTATGAAACAACTTGGATATAGTGGAAAAGGATGTGGTGCTAGAAAACAAGGTATATGTGTCCCTATAGAACCTAACATGCAAGAAACAACTCATGGTCTTGGTTATTGTCCTATGATAGAAATCAAACCATCAAATAAACCTTTACTCGATATCAACACTTTTACAAAAGATTCCTATAAGCTGACTTTAACAATAGTGTATCCTAAATTGATAGACACTAGTGGTCTTGATTGTTATCATTTATAAGAAACAAAGAAATCCTCGCTCAACATAAATGTCATCATGAAAAACACTTATGATTCAAATTCCATAGATTTTACATCTTCCTTTAAAGAAGAGAACAAAATCTCACAATCTAAAGAATCTGGTGTAGGTATGACAACTAATACTAAGCAAGAGATATCTTTTCCACAAAATAATGGAACATCCTCTACTTTTGATCAAGAAAGTATCTTGTTGAGACTCCTCCAAGATCATTTGATATCTCTCCCTCCAATAACATGAAAAAAATTTTAATACAAGAATTCATTTTTATATCATAGATTTCATGGTCATTCTACTAATGAAAGCAAGGCTTTAAGTGATAAAATTTAACATCTTAAGGAGTGTGGTTCTCTTCCTTATGGAGGAGTATTTGATTCCTTTAATTGATCCTAATTTTTACTTTAGCATGTTTCTTATTGGCTCATCCTTGTCCTGCACCAAGTGGGTCCAAGGAGTTAGGTAGCCTTGTCCTCGTATGACACTTGTCATTGTCTCTTCTAGCTAGTTGACCACCTTCCATGTATATGTAAAAGCAAGCTTGGGATGTGGAAAACATACCTTAAGTTGTCTCACATGTGATGTATAGAGATACATTTTTGGGGGTAACCTCTTCCCTTCTCATGACGTAGCTTATTGGGGGATTATATCAACACTCATGTTTCATCAAGTCCAATTTTTTTACTTGTGATGCATTATTTTCTTGGTGGTGTCATTGGGTTTGATTTCCCCCGAGAGTGTAATACCTCTTTGATTTATCCTCTCTTGGAGACATTAAGCATAATTTTCCCTAAGATGAGACCTCACACGAACTAATCATGGAGGTATGGCTTTGATATGGTTCCCTGAGGGCTCACCTAGTGAACAACTACCTTCACTAGCCCTTGTGAGTGTGCATTTTTCTTTTTCCTTATCATAGTCATGGGGGTATGACTTTGGTATCAATTTCGTGGGGCTCACCTAGTGAACAACTAGCTTCACTATCCCTTGTGAGCATGTGTTTTTGTTTGCATAGTGGACAGCATGCTCCACTTGTAAACCTATTTTAGACAAACAACCTAGACCCGGTCCACTGCGTGTTGGATGGCTAGTCAAAGGTCGATCCATAACATTTTTCCTTTTCCCTTTTGTTTTTGTTTTTCCTTTTCCTATCTTTGATGGTGTATGTTTTTTATTTGGTTTTGGCTTCATATATCATCTACAAGTGTG
Organism: Sequoiadendron giganteum; assembly: GCA_007115665.2. NCBI lineage: Eukaryota > Viridiplantae > Streptophyta > Pinopsida > Cupressales > Cupressaceae > Sequoiadendron > Sequoiadendron giganteum. The sequence goes on along the minus strand of CM021107.1, from coordinate 198,613,490 downwards.
TTCCTTTGTGCCTATATTGGTTTTCCATAGGATCTTGATCCTGGGGGCTTATCCTCCCTCTTGGTTATTTTCATCCTATCTTACTTGCATTTGTACATTTTAACCCCTCTTGATTGTGTGGTTGGCTACTTTAGTGTGAGTTTGAATCAATTTCATCCTCTCACTAAAGTGGGGGATAAATTTAGTGTAGTAAAATGAATACCTTTGCATTTTTACACTTGTTTGGGCCGACCTTACTTTATTTATCCCTATTTATGCCTTAATTGGTCCTATTTTGCATCACAAGCCTAATAAACTATATATTTTTATGGCTAATCTCGACAACATATCAAAGGATAAATGATAATTTAATGATTCTAGTTGTGTGTCCCTAAGTTTTGGGTCGAGACTAAGATGCCACCTAGGGTGTCTTTGTCCAAAAAAGGTCCTGGGACCCTAATTTTAATGGAACCTTAAATGAGCCCCTTTTTGGAGTCTGTGCCCTGAGTTTCAAGCCTCAGGACTAAGATGCCACTGAGGGCATCTTAGTCCCCCTTAAGTTATTTTCAAGATTTAAATTCAAATCTTGGTAGGATTTAGCCTCCTTTAAGTAATGAATTCATATGTTGGCTTGTTGTGGTGTAATTTTAAGATATTGAGAATGGATGAGTATAAATACAAGGTTCATTCATTCATTTTCATCCTAGCAACTTGAGTATTCACTCCTAATAGCATAATTGAGTTCACAAGAGAATTCAAAAGCAATTTGTCAAGTAATTGGTGCCATCATCAAGATTCAAGCATCATGTCAAAGATATTCTTGCATCATGTGTTTTTTTGAGCTAACATTTGTGATGTAGGGTTTTGATTCGAGCAAGAAATTCAATTCAAGATCTATCAAGCATTCCTTTGATTCAAGATCTACATTCAAGCTAGCCATCTCACACAAGTTTGTAGACCTCATAACAAGGGTTTTGTGTGTTACAACATAGAACTTTTTTCACTCATCATTTTCCTTCATTATTTCATTTCATTCCAATGTTTAATTACCAACAAGGAGTTTGACCAAGGCAAACCCCCGTTTACTAACAATCAACAAGTTTTTCCTCTCTTGCATTTTTGTGTTTGTAGGTTTAGGTCAAAGACTTGAAGATCATTTGGAGTGCAAAGTTGCTTTGAAATTTTTTCATCTTCATGAAAACTCACCTGTAGGCTAGATCTAGAGGTTTTAGGACCTAAGATCTGAGAAGAAGGAATTGCAAACATTGAACCTCAGGATCACATTCAAATATTTTATAAATTCAGATCGAGACTAAGTCGGCAGTAAGGGCATATTAGTCCTCCCAAGGGTATTTTACAAATATTCTTCTAGATTATTTTCTGACATCCGTAGATTCCATATTTCTCTCAAAAAATGATAGTGGGACTAAGACAACAATAAGGGATTCTTAGTTCTCCCTAGCATATTTTGACAACAGCTTTTCATTTCCAGAATCCTCATCACATTTCTAGACTTCCCAAGTACACACATCCTACTTTTTGTTAGTTAATTTTGTCATTTTCATCCACCATTTGGCTTGCATTACTAGGTTTTGTGAGTTGAATGTTAAGTTGTATTTTCCAAGCTTTTTCTTGGTGGTGAACCCTTCAAAGCCTAAAAGAACCCCCCTGGGTCATTTTTGTTGAGAATTGACTCACCTTTGTGTTGATAGTCAATCCAATTTGTGATCCTAGGGCATCCTCCTTGAATGGAAAATTGAGAAGAGTGGTGTTATATGACGTAGGCCATAAAGCATCCCTTTTTTCACCATTATTCACCTTGAAAAATTACATTGAGTTAGAACTCTTTTAAGATCCATCCTTTAAGGTTTCTCTTGCATATGTACTCATTCTTCAGTGTGTCTAAAACGTGGTCTTTAATGATTTATATTGACTAAGTCTCTCAAGATAATAGTTTTTGGTTTTCTCCTATATATTTTCCTATTCTATGGGATCATTGACCCTTGAACCCTAACATTATTTAAAGACTTAATTTTTGTGGTTTAAAGACTTTTCATTATATGGCTTGATGATATTTTAGGTTTTATTTTATTATTTATCTGGTTTAGATTGCTTAATTACCATGTTATTTTGTTCAAAATCAAACTTCTAGGTTATTCAATACCTTTGACACATCAATCATGCTAAGACCTTGAACTCTAATTCCCAATAGTTTGTATAATGAATTATATACATAGTTAGTTGTAACCCAATTATTGAAACTATAGTGATGCTTTAATGTCTTTCTTATTTGGGTGATCCCACAATATTGGTTTACAATCTTTGGCCAAACTAGACATTGAACTAATTTTTTCTAACTAAATATTCACTTTCGAGCACCTATAGCTGGTAAACCGAGATGATGCAAACTAGTGATTTGCGATATTTTGTCTATAGATTCTAAATATATTTTTTTCAAAAAACTTGGAATCATATTGCACTTCTTTTTCACTTTCGAGCACCTATAGCTGGAATTTAAAGATGATGCAAACTAGTGATTTGCGATATTTTGTCTATAGATTCTAAATATATTTTTTTCAAAAAACTTGGAATCATATTGCACTTCTTTTTCCATCTCCTTCAAAAACTAGTTTTTTTATCAGTAAACACCATTTTTAAGGAGTGATGCTCACCGTATACAACATAATTTTTTTCCATGAAGGATAAAATTCAATTTTTTCGAATTTAGATTTGTAACTATGATATCTAACCCTTTCATTTGGTTTCATAGTGTTTTATTGATTTATTTTTTCTTAAACAAGTTTCAAAGTCAAACCAATTACAATTCAAACATAGGCAGACTGTATACAACATAAATTTTTTTGTATGTATTGAAATTCATTTCTTTTCTACTAGATCAAGGACAGATCAATATCTAGCCAGCTCATATTTTTCAAAATTTTATTTTGACAATCTACTTATTTTCCACATGTGCAGAACATAGAGCTTGATTTTTGGTGAAAAACCTATGTTTAATCAAACTAAAAAACAATTACATAAAAAAACCAAAACATATTAAAATTATATTCAATGGATAGCTCATTATGAGGACTACCATCATCCAGTTGGGCTTGTGAAGTCTCCTCCATTTTCATCCTTAACTCAAGCTTCGAAGGGAAAAATTCTATAGAAATTTGGTGCAAGAGGGGGAGAAGGGGGGAGCAGGGGGGAAAGGGGGGTTCAAATGAACCTAGGTTCAAGCGAACATCCCTTGGAGGTTTTCTTGAACTTGGGTTCATTCGAACCCAGGTTCGATCGAACCCCCTCTTTTCCATTGTCTTCATAAAAAGATGCATAAAAAGTGGGACCCATCATTTAATATGGTTTGTTCAAACCAAGGTCCATTTGAACCCCTTTTGGTTCCATTTGAACACCCTAGTTCATGCGAACCCCTAAAAAGCAAAAAAAAAAATCATATGAGCATTTTTGTAATTTTCCTTCCTCACTGAAATTGTAAACTAGTTTTGTGGGTTTACCCATTGAATGAATTTTAATTTAGCTCTCTCACTATGCAAGGGGCTTCTTGTTCATTATTTTGTAATCATGTGAAATTTTAATAATATATATCCTTTTTTGATATCCCTAATTAAAATTATGTGTTTTTATAGTACACATGCAAGGAGAATAAATTAAGTACAAATACAATTGTTATCAACCTCCATCCAAGGCATCCTCTTCTTAGATAGATATTTGAGATAAAAACTATGGGCATGCTAATATATAGGAATTCATGTGAATTTTTAATGTTGAAGGAGATCACTCATAGCCCAATACATAGGAAATTTTGGATTGGTGCAAGCTACTACTCTTCTAGTCACTTTACAATCTCCAAAGATTGTTTTGGCATGTGGTTAGGCTTGCGATAGTAGAAATAAATGAATAATTTGTCCTTCTAACCAAACAACCTTGGATCTCTACTATGAGGTCCTAGAGATAGTATTTAGGATTACTACATATTACCAATATGAAAAGGTTAGTATGAAAGAGGAAATACACTATTATAATTATATAACAACATAGGTTGTCAATTTCATTATTGATATTTTTCTTCAACATAGAAGGAAGTCTATTATTAACATGTCTAATGTCATTCACAAAAGTGAGCTCCAATAGGACCAAACGAATGTAATAGGTCTCTAAAGAAGATATTTTAGCCTCCCTAATGCCAAGGATCTCTATCCTTAGATATTTTATTTCATTAACTAGATTTGTAATGGGAAGAATACAGATTTGATAACTTTCATCAATGACACACTACATGAGTAGTTGACAAAGATATCATAAACCTCTATATTTTATATGACCTCATATTTGGTTTAACTTTGGGCCTTCAAGGACAAATTTTTAAGCTTGAACTATTTTGACACATTGAAGTTGGGAGAGACCAATATTTATGATCATTACCCCCAGCTAGAGTTGAAGCAAAGATGGAAGTTGTGATGTGGAAAATGATATCCTAGACCTAGTGTATAGATTACTAAGATCAATATTTATTTGCATCAACATTAGAATCCAAGCCAATAAGGCGATAAGATTTGATAACAACCTAAAAGGAGAGCCAATCTAGTTTAGATCTGATTCTTTTGTTGTCTTGAAAATTGATTGAATTTAATGTGGATTTAATTGATTTAAATAACTATATTTTTAATAAAAGAGGGTAAATTTTTAAATTAAAATCGGAAAGCAATCAATACAAAAAAGTTAGGGTCCAAAGAGGCTCTCAGAAAGAGCCAGAGACACCCCAAAAAGCATGCACACAAATGAAAAGACCACCATAAATCCAACCAATAATCAACCTTAGCCTCTCTCATCCTCTTAAATCAATTTATTCAAATCTTAGACAAGCACAGGGGGTAACTTCTCTATGCCATCAATCTGCCAACTGCCATCAAAAGCCCATTTGGCCAAGCATTCAAAAACCCTACTCCACTCCTGACGAATGTGAGTGAAAGACATAAACTCAAAATAGGAACTCAATCATAGAATCTATCTAACAACAGAGGCAAGTTATGAGCTAATCCCATCCAAATTCTATCCCATCAAAAAGCTAACAAGGACTTGGGAATCAGATTCAAAGATAATCTTGTACCATCTAAGAGCATGAGCTTTCTCCCAAGCCCAGAGGATCGTAAGACCTTCCATTAAATTATTGGTTTGTAGACCCTTGTAAATAGAGAATAAAAAAAATAACCCTACCAAAGTTATCTTTACCAATGCCACCAATCCCACTGATTCCAACATTACCCCTAGAGGAGCCATCAGTGTCGATCTTTAAAAATTCTCTGGAGGAGACCAACCCCTAGCTCTCTGAACCTTCTTTTTAGCACACATGCCTCTTTTAACACAAAAGGAATCAAAATCCAAACCCCGAAGACCCAATCTATTAATGATCTCTTCATCTCCACTTTCCAAAGGGAAGGACACTTCACACTTGGGCTCCATAGTCTCCTGAATCATATGAACAACCCTCTACCACACTTTTTGGATCAACATCTTAACATCTTAGAAAATCATATGATTTCTTTCAATCTTGTGGCAACAAAAATTATACTCCCTTCTTGGAGATAGTACAATTCCTTGCCTAATTTGGACCCATTTTGGTACCCTTGCATTAATTACCCTTTAATTCGTCATTAATAGGACCTTAAGACTCAGGGTGGTGGCCTAGCTCGATTGGATAAAGCATCTTTTTGTAGGAAAGAGGTCTAGTCTCCCCCAAAACCCAAGGTACCAGAAGGCATGTCGCACTAGTGCCACTAGTCATGTGAAATTTTTTTACCAAGTGCACTACAATTTATAGGGGCATGGCTACCTAAACGATTCCTATAATCTAAAAAAAAGGCCCCTAAGACCCATTATTTTAGATCTCGAGGCTTATTTCAGCTAAAAACCTGAGAAAATCATCAAAAACAACAAAAATTCCAAAAACCCACCCCGAAAATATAGGGTGTGACTCATTTTCCACCTTGGGCGAATGAGTCTCCCTAGGTGGGCCCATTCACCAAAAGTGGCAAATGAGTCCCATTTGGGGATTTTTTAGGGTTTGAGTGGGAAAATCACCTTTTCAATTCAAATTTTTGGTTGATGTTAGCTTTTTTAATCTAAATAATGGTAAATTAGGTGTTAAAATTCCTCTACAAGCAATCTTCTAAGTTCTTTTCCCATCTAAGAAATCATTTTCAAGAGCAATTTCAAGATCCAAGCATTCAAGGTCTTCAAGCATTTTTTCACAAGAGCATTCAAGTTTCAAAAAGCAAGCAAATTTGAAGTCTTGGAGCAGCATTAAAGTGTTTTTTTACGTCTTCAATATCACTTTCATTTAATATCTAACATTGTCAAGGGTTGATCATGGTTGTCTGTGGTGAATCATGATGGATTCTAGGCTGGGGAGATGCAAGTAGCCATCAATCCAGGTCTAATGACTTGTTTCCTAAGTGATTCCATCCTCCATTACACATTAGAATAAGGTTACATTACATTTCAGATTTTGTAATCTTAGACACACTTAAGGTTAGGTTTTACATTCCTTTTTACATGAATATTTCATTATTTATATCAAGGTTTAATTACCAAACTCAAGGTTTGACTGAGGCAAACCCCCCGTAAGTAAATCAAGTGTATAGTCTATTTTACAAGTATTTTTGCAGTTTCGGATCCAAAAATCAATTTGGGAGAAAAGAGCAGGTGTTGAAGTGTAGATTTTGAACTTTAAATTCAAAAAAAAGTGGAATGAGACTGATTCACTAGAAGTGGCGAATGAGCCCCACTGCAAGTGTTTTTGAGGATTTTTGTAGATTCAGATACCCTTTTTTTAGAAACATGTTCCTGTGTAGAAATCCAGATTTGGGACTGATTCACCTAGACTGGCATATGAGTCCTAGTACATAAAAATTCAAGGATTTTCAAAATTTCAGAGCTCATTCAGATCTGCTTCAGATTCCCAGGTGCACACATTTCATCTTGCAGCTTTATGTTTTGTTTTATTTGCATTTCTAGGTCATTTAGTGAAAGATTACATTGAATTAGGGTTAAGCATTTTGATTTTCATTGCATTTGTCTTTCCAAGCCCTAGCTTGGTGGTGAACCCCTCATTAGTTTACAATGAGCCCGTAGGAAAACCCTATTGCAAGATCTCTTTCTCCTTTGTATTGAGATCTCTAGGGTTACCCTTCAATGAAATAATTGGAAAGTGGGTGTGTTCTGTGTCCTAATCCATATGATAGCACTCCTCCCCCATTTTCTTTTATTTCAAATCCATATCTAACAAATAATGAAAGTTGGTCCAATAGCCCACACAATCTTAAGAAAAGAAGCCTATGTTAGAGGTCTCCCCAAGCTGCTCCAAAATTAGCCCAATGAGGAAGCATGAACACAAGGATGTCCCCAAATTCCCCACCAAAAATGTCAAATAAGCATAGAAAAAGGACAATGAAAGAACAAGTGGGATGAATCTTCCTTAGTGCACCCACAGAGGATGCAAATAGAAGGGCCCTAAAATCCATGTTTTTGAAGCGTATCCCAAGTCAGACACCTATTCCAAGCCAAAGTCCATAAGAAGCAATTACACTTATGCCAAGAAAACTTATTCAGACATTTTTCCACCAACAAACTTTTGTCCCACCATACTTTTGAAACATCAGCTCTTGATAACCACTAGCCACTGTACAAACCCCCTTAGGATGAGGGCTCCAATCCAAAATTGTTAGAGTAGATGTATGTACTCCCACAACTCCATGAATCACCTGCAACAATAAAAATATCACACTATTAATAAGTAAGCAAGATATGATTCCCCAACAACTCAGATATGATGAAAACATCAATTTGCATTATGTGAACAATTGTTGCATTGAATATGTTGTCGTAGAGAATGAAAATACAATTACAATGAATCAATCCTTATGAAAAGTATGAAATCTAACCCTATATTAGGGTTAGATTAGAACATGACAAGTTTCCTCATAGGAGTGAATGATACAACATGTTCTAATATTAGAAGCTTTAATCATGCAAAAAATAACTAATTAATAAAAGATAATAAAATAAAAGCACTCCTAAGTTTAGCTTAAGTGTAATAAAGCATAAAGGGACCTAATTAATTAATGAATAATTAATCAATTAGGTGGATGCCTTTATTACTCCAACACCCCCCTTAAGATGAACTAGGGAGAAACTAAACTATGATAAATAAATACTTGAATGGATGCATCAATGGGTCTCGCCCTAATGGCTGATGAGGTACCCATGTACAACAAGCTAATCTCTCATAAAAGATGAGAAAGGGAGAAAACCTTATGGGAATAAAACCCCCCTCTAGAAAGAGAGAAAAGAAAAGAATGTAATCCACTAATGAGAGAGAGAAGACTGAAAGGTGGGTTACATGATACCCCCAAAGACAACTTCTATCTCATCAATACATATACAAAAATCTCCATAGGAGAAAGAATAGGAGACGAGAATTCCCCCCCATAATGAAGAAACTCCTATCACAATGGTGTAAGCTCGATGTAGGATGTAAAAAATGATACAAGAATGGGAAAAAAAATTCCTTCCCTTGGGAAGAAACAAATCCAAAGGACAATGCTAAAGAACCTTGGTGTAGAGTGAAGGACCAAGAAGCTTGAAAATGGATGTCCTGAAAGGATTCTACTTAATCTATGTATTTGAACCAAGATAAATGATGCCAAGATCAAAAAAATCTAAAGACTCTTGATATGAAACCTCTGAAGATACAAATGATGGTGGGAAATGACTGGTATGAATAACTGCAATGTGTGACTCAACAAGTAGTTCTACAATATCTAGCAAGTAGTCATTGGACAATGCAGAGAATGAAGGACCAATTTCTTTCTAGCAATAGGTATGATATTTGAATAAGCAGGATGAGGAGAAAGAAGCTCTATAGGAGTCTCGAGAATGGTGGTGGATGAATGCATGCACATTTTTAAGTGACCAGACTTCTCCATATGTACTCTTGATGGTGGAGAGTGAATATCAAGTATATGTAATGGTGGATTCTCGGATGAAAAATGAGAAAAGGCATAAAGCCTAGAAGCATGATCAACAGTGCCAACTTACATAATCTTCCTAGTGTGAAAATCCCTGATGAGAATTGAGTCAGGATCAAACTCCACTCTCTTTCTTGATCCACTGTGAGTAATCTGATAGACGAAGAGGAGGTTGGTTGACAAAGATGGATCTGATAGTACCTCCTGAAAGATAGCATCATCAATGGCAACTGTACCTTTCCCACTAACACTGACATATGTGTTGTTATCTAATAAAATGTGTGGTGTGGTGCTTGCACCAAATGTAGAAAACATATCCTATGAAGATGTCATATGATGGGAAGCTCTTAAATCAAGCAACCATCTGTTTGACTGAAGACCTATGGATGCATGTAAGGCACAACTTTTCATCTTATCGGATCCATTGGCAATACATGTTGTACCTATATATGTAGATGGTGATGGTGATGGTGATGCGGAAGAAGGTGATGGACTGTGAGACATAGAAGATGGAAATTGTATATGGCTCTATTGTAGAAGATGTTTCAAATGATCAATCTGCTTAGCATAACAAAGATGCTCATCATGTCCCTGCTTCCGAAAATAAGCACAAGTCAGTCTCTCCTTCCTATATGATCCCCCTTTGGAAGAGGGTGAGCACTTAGAAGATGCATGTGAAGATGATTATTTTTCTTTCCCATGTTTTTTTTTGTTTCTTTTCATTTCTAGGTGAAGCCTTCTCCTTAGGACTCTTAATGGCAACTAGAGCATGTGAACTGGAAGACTTTAGAGTACCCATCTAAAAAAAAAATTATTTCTCTTGAGTGAGAGAAGAAGAAAAATCATCAATTGAAGGCATGGTAAATCTCGTTCCAAGTGCATCTTGTGTAGCATATAAAGTGGAAACAAATACTGAATAATCAGGGCCCAACTTGGCAAGGATGGAAAGAGTCAATTGTGAATCCTGCTTAGTAGTACCACACTATAAAAAATGCAATCTGAGAAACTTAAGTTTTGTGAAAAAGTATTGGGTGCTACTAAAATCTCTAGTATTCAGACCTATAAGCTCATTCTCCAACTGAAAATCCCTCAAAGAATCTTACATACCAAACAAGGACTCCAATTGACTCCAAATCTGGTTAAGTGTAGTACAAGATTCAACGTGAAATAAGAGATCACAAGACATAGACATGCATAATGTTCCAAAAGATTCATCACATCTATTAAACAATTTTCTCTTCTCTATTGCTCATGTTGGTTCAACCTCTATACCCATGGTTACTCTAGACAACCCCAGTTTCTTCAAACTGATCTCTATGTTTTTCTTCCACTCTAGTTGTATGGTGTAAGGAGAATGTTTTGAGGTTTATCATTGTTTTTAAATTGAATGATATAGTAATGGGATGAAAATACATCAGTATATAATTCAAAATGCAAAAAATATCTTCTTTGTATTGAAAATTTTGATCCATTCCGCACGTTTCCCAAGAAGTACACCAAAAAAGGAAAATTTAACTTCTGATACAGAAATAAAATACTTGGTGAATATTCTAGAAAAATGGATCACATATCTATGGAGAGAGCAGAACCATCTTTCAAAACTAGATTTCTAGTGATATTTCATTTTCAAAAATCCGAGTTCGGACGCAAAAGTTATGGCCAAAATACCAAAATTGCTCCAAAAGGGTTTGGGGAAAAGTCTGGCAGTTAGACTAGCCACTAGCATTAACCGCTAGTGGTTTACTGATGATGGTGCCCATTAACAGTATTTTTTTTTTTTAAATATTGGATTGCGTGTTGCACCAGGCTGTACAACCTAGAAGTGACTTTATTTTGCCTCCCAGAGTCACTATGTCCAATTTTGATGATTTGATAGTCAATTTTGGGGTTTTTGGGCACTCTGAACGTGACGGGGAGGTCAGTTTGGGCTCCAAAAACTCCAAAATTGCAAGTACGATCTAGATCTGGAAACCCTCATAGATCTAACAAATGGAGGCCTTTTTTGGATGAAATAAAAGGAAAACTTGACTGTTTTGGTAGGTCTAGATTCAATGGAATGCTAAAAATTTGACCACATATGACGTATATTAATGCATGAGTTGATTTATTCAAAAAAATCAGACAAGGCAACTATAGATCTAGTGCTCTGATACCATGTTAGAGTAGATGTATGTACTCCCACAGCTCCATTAATCACTTGCAACGATAAATCTATCACACTATGAAGAAATAAGCAAGATATGATTTCCCAACAATTCAGATATGATGAAAACACCAATTTGCATTATGTGAACAACTGTCACATTGAATATGTTTCCATAGAGAATGAAAATACAATTACAATAAATTAATACTTATGAAAATGATGAAAGCTAACCCTAGATTAGAGTTAGATTAGAACATGACAAGTGTCCTCATAGGAATGAATGAGACAACATGTTCTAATATTAGAAGCTTTAATCATGCAAAAAACAACTAATTAATAAAAGCTAATAATAAAATAAAAGCATTCCTAAGTTTAGCTTAAGTGTAATAAAGCATAAAAGGACCTAATTAATTAATGATTAATTAATCAATTAACGTGGATACCTTTATTAATCTAACAAATATATCTCTCTCTAAGAGAAATACACTCTCTATTAGTAAGAATATTATGAAGCTCAACCCGATCCTCCTCGCAATTTCCAACAGGCCACTCACTCAAGTCTTTCCATCTGAACACCTCAACTAACCCACAAGGACAAGAAGTTTTGAATTCCACCATCTTGGACCAACCAGCTTCCAAGAAACATTGACAAAGACCCTACAGATTAGGGTGTTGATCCATGATAAGAGGAAATCCATCCCAAGAATCAAACCATCCTTGATCAGCTTAGCACCTTTCTTAACCATATTCCAGATCACAAAGACTTTCCTCAAAAGTGGATATCGAGGAACCTCCTCCTCCAAAATCCCCTTCATATACTTGTGCAAAATAATTGTGGCCCAGACATGGTCTTGTTCTATGAACCATCTACAATATAGCTTAGTTTCCAAGGCCAAACTACAAAAGCTAGACTATTGCAAATGAAGACCGCCCAATTGTTTCAAGTGACAAATAATCTCCCACTTCACTAGACTCCACTTGGAGGACAAAAAATTGCCAGCCTATAAAAATTTCCTAGCTAGAGAGTCTAGATCTTTGAGAAATCCTAAAGGATCCACTTGAAGCATACACCTGTAGTTAGGAAGAGCCTACACCACTGACTTAAGAAGCAACAACCTACCTACAAAAGTAGCCATCTATTAGTCCAATGATTCACTTTCGATCAAAAATTATCTAAAATAATTTTACAGGAACCAGTAGGAAGAGCACCAGATGAGATAGGAATTCCAAGATACGTCAAATATAATTAGCAAATCTAGAATCTCAAAATACAAGCAATATAATGTTGGATAAGCAAGAGAGTATTAAAAAATAAAATGGATGATTTATACTCATTGATTTGTTGACCAGAATCTTCAAGGTAGATGTCCAACACCCTACACAAATTAGAAACCTCTCCAACCTTATCCATACCCATCAAAGAAGTATCATCCACAAATTGAAAGTGTGATTGAGGCAGAAGACCATTACCCCATTGCCAACCCTCAATAATACCTTGATTAACATGAATCTTAATCACTCTCCATAGGCTTTTGGCTAAAAGGATAAAAATATAAGGAGAAAGATGATCACCTTATCTTAGGCCCTTAGTCACCTTAAATAAGGAAGATGGGTCCCCATTAACCAAAACTAAGAAAGAAGTGGAATAGACACCACTCATTATTCAAAAAACCCACTCCTCAACAAATCTAAAAGCAAGAAGCACTTTCCATAGGAAGAACCACTTAACACAATCATAGGCTTTAGCCATGTCAAGCTTGATGAACATCACTTTTTCCTTGGAAGCCACCATGGAATGGATAGTTTCAATTGCAATACACTTCATCCAATATTTGCATGTCTTCCACAAAGCCCCATATTCCTTAGAAACTAACTTGCTAATACACCACTTCAATATTTCAGCCAACAACTTAGATATAATCTTGTAGACCACATTACAAAGGGAAATGGGCCTAAACATACCCAACCTATTAGCCTCATCACATTTTGGGGTGAGAGTATGAAAATTAGATTTCATAGCCTTTAGCATCTATTGGTTCCTTTGGGATTCCCACATCACCTCTAATAAATCTAAATTTATGATGTCCCAAAATTCCTTAAAGAATTCAACAGGGAATTCATCTGGACCTAAGGCTTTCCCCTTCTTCATTTGAAAAATAGTAGCTTCCAATTCCTCTAGGTTAATGTAGCACAAAAGATACTCATTCATTTCCAAAGAAACAAGATTTTGAATACAAGATAGGACATGATTCTCTTCGACCCTCACATCAGGAGAATTCTCACTAAACAAAGCAGCAAAGTACCGAGAAGCTTCTCTAGAAATCTCTCCCTGAGAGGACAAGTGCTCACCCATAGAATTTACATTGTAAGGGATGAAATTTTTGTGTCTCCTATCCTTAAAAAAATTAAAGAAAAAGGTGCTATTTATGTCTCCTTCCTATAGCCAATTCACACGTTCCTTTTATTTCTAATAGACCTCCTTATACAACTCACACTCCTCCAGAAATTTTAGAGCTCGTGCTTCAACCAAATGAGACTCCTAAAAAAGGCCAAACTCCTTAATCTCATGAGTAATAGCATCCAAGTTGTCCTAAGTAGTAGCCTTATCATGGAACATGTTCTCAAAACACTACCTATTTCACCTCTTAAGATGATACTTCACATACTACAATTGCTTAACAAAAGAGAACATTGTGGTGCCATAATCAGGTCTGCCACGATGCAACTAATCTACCATATAATCTTGCAGAGAGGGATCATGCAGCCACATAAGTTGAAACTTAAAAGAGGGTGACCGGGCCACACGAGCAAGAGAAGTAGAAAGCTTAATTGGCCAATGGTCAAAACCCCTCCAATCAAGAATCTCGAAACTAGTCAACCATGACCCACCAATCCAAAAGCAAGAAACTAGGAACCTGTCCAGCCTCTTAGCAATACAATAATTACCTGATCATCCATTATTCCAAGTATATTGACCATTACAAGGTCTAATATCCACAAGATTAAGAAGAAAAATACTATACATGAGAAGAAAAGAAGAGGGATTTAGTCTCAACACTCCTCACTTCTTATTTCGCAAATCAATAATAGCATTAAAATCACCAGTTATAATCCAAGGGTAGAGAGGGGAAGAACTCCTAAAAAACCGAAGATGAGACCAAAGATGCATCTTACCCAACATATTTATAGGAGCATAGATGTAACACCTCTCTAACCCTGGCTTGGGTAAGATAGAATTTTGATTTTGATTTGGCATTCTAAATATTATCATAATGAGATTAGACATTGATGATTATGTGATAGGTTATCATGATTAGTTATTATGCTGAATTACATGCTTATATGTTTATATACTATTATCATTTCTTTTGTATGATTATGGAAAGGAAATGGATGATGTCATAACACTCGTATCTGAGAGGCTTATGATATCATGACCCTCTTCCTAATGATTGATGGGTGATCCCACAATACTTGTTTACAATTTTTGGGCAAACTGGACACTGAACTGATTTTTTTCAACTAAAACTCCATTTCAGGCTCCTATAGCGGCTAAATCGTGAGGAATTTGAAGATGATGTAAACTAGTGATTTGTGAAGTTTTGTCTATAGATTCTAAATATATTTTTTTCAAAAAATTTGGAATCAAATTGCACTTTTTTTTTTCATCTCCTTCGAAAACTAGTTTTTATTAGTAAACAATGTTTTTAAGGAGTGATTCTCACTGTATACAACATAATTTTTTTTGTATGAAGGAGAAAATTCTTTTTTTTTTTTTTAATTTAGATTTGTAACTATGATATCTAACTAGTTCATTTAGTTTTGTAGTGTTTTATTAAATATTTGTTCCTTAATCAAGTTTTGAAGTCAAACCAATTACAATTCAAGACATAGGTGAACTGTATACAACATAACTTTTTCTGTATGTATCGAAATTCAATTTTATTTTTTTTAGTAGATCAAGGACATCAATACCTAATCTGAGAAATATTTTTTAAATTTTTTTTTGATAATATTTTGTTTTTCCACATGTGTAAAATAGAGAGCTTGATTTTCGGTGAAAAACCTACATTCACAAGAAGTAAAAAATAAATATAATAATCAAATTTAATTTAATTAAAATTATATTTTTTTGGAAGCTTATAATAAGGAATACATACTTAAAAAAATAAAAAATAAATGAATTCATTTGATCCCCCAAAAGGAAAATCAAAAGTGGTTTTTTATCAGCATTTTGATAGGTGTAAAGGAGACTCCGTTATAGGTATGGTTTAAAACTAGTGGGGTTCTATCCAAGGGGGTTTGGTCTAAGGTGGCTTGATCAAACCCTCTTCAATTGGAATACTTTAAATGGAACTTTTCAAGGCTTAAATCATTATATTTTCTAAAAATATGTGATTTTAGTAAAAATCAGGATCTCCCAGAAAGTGTAAACCACTATTGTGGTAGCACTGTGATGTTGCTTCAGCTATATGATATATGTTGTATGCACATGTAATTTGACATGTGGTTGGAATGATATAGTACTGAGTACGACTCCACCTAGATTCACAGGCCTGAGCATACTCTTATTCCCTGATGGTGGTTACTGGAGGTAGTCACAGGCCAAATGTTCCCTACCCTAGCACAATGTACCCTATTAGTGCAGTGTTCTTGTGTTGTCTTACTGTCTGGTTACCTAATGATAATGTCTGGAACCCCTTTCGGTCATATGTGGTTTACCAGTATGTCTGGTTGATGTATTTTTCCATGGTTTCTATTAATCGTATTATGTGGATATATATTTTGGTTGTCGATGTTATGATGTGGTTTCATTGGCATCTTTTCGTGGTTTCAAATATCGTATTTATAGTGTTTAAGTGTTTTATCCACAAGATTTTAAATATGTTATTTTAAGTGGTTTTTATTGATCATTCGAGAGAATGATATATTTTCATTTAGTAATTTTAAATGATTTTATTAATTCCTTTTGTGAGATCTTATAGTCTTATTTAAATCTTATTTGGGGAGCTTTGTATATTTCAATGATTGGATTTAAATTATTATTTTATGTGTAATTGAAAATATGGTATATTTAATAATTTTAATTAATTGATTTGGAGAGATTTAATAGCTTGTTTCATCAAATGTTTTATTTCATTTTTATTGTTTTGAGAGTATATAAAATGGAAGGAAGATTTATTTTGGGAGATATATTTTTTTGGAGAGGAAGAGATTTTTTGTTTTAGGGGAAGGAGTAGAAACCCCAAGATTTGGGTGATAGAGTTAGGGAGAAACATGGAGATTCTTTGGATAAGAAATTTGTGGGCATCTATTTGTTGATTTCACCATGCCATTTCCTCCTTCCTGTCCTATTTTGGAATCTAGTTGTGCCTTGCAATCTGAGCACTTTTTCATCTCAAATTTGGGCAGAAATTAAAAGTTTTTTTTGTGTATTTTTTGAATTTTTGTGTTAGAAATGTATGTGTGTGTGTTTAAAATTGTTGGGAGTCTTGGCTTCTCTAGGTGTTGTCATGGTATTTTGATTTTGTGATTTCTTTTCATCCTAGTTATTGCTTTTCTCTTTTGCCCAGGGAAAAACTAAGATTTTTCTAAATCAGTTCAACTCCCTATTTTTAAACTCCAATCTAGCTATGTAATTCAACTTGAATCTATCAAATCTGAAATGGGTTGTTGGCAAAATACATTTTTGGGCACTTTTTTTTTTTTTTTTCATTTTTCATGTTTTGCCTAGCTTCTGAAAACACACTTTTTGATGTTGCTCTTTAACCACATGCTAAAAATGCAAAATAAAGGTTAATTCCATGTAGAAACACCCATATCTCAACTAGGTCGAAGTTAGAATTTAATTCTGGACACTTTCATTTTTGGTCAAAATTGTGTCTACCTGATAAAACACATTTTTTATTGTTGCTCTTTAACCACATGTTATAAACATAAAATAAAGGTGGATTCTATGTAGAAAAACCCATATCTCAACTAGTTAGTTGTCTGATTTTAGATCTGGGCACTTTCATTTTTCATGTTTTATGCCCAGTTTGGCTAAAAATGTGTTTTTTCATTAAAAAAAATGCCTTATTTCTAGTCATAAACTTAAAAACCAAAGGTAGAATCCAACTAGAAACGACAAAATATGAATTGGGTCAAGCTCCGATTTGAGATTTGAGCACTTTGAATTTTTATGTCTCTTTTCATTCCTTTGAGCAACAACTAGAAACTTGTTTTGTGCCACAGTCACATAGTAGCTTTTAATTGATTTAAAGTAATGTTGTAGGATTATTCAATGAGGTTAATACTAATTATATGATTGGTTTCTTGTTATTAAGTTAATGATCAATGTTTGAATGGTATTTGATCTATTTTCTAGTGGATGTGATCAGTTGTTTAAATGATTTAATAATAATGTTTGCTTGGCTCTTTTAAATGGTTTTAATGATGGATTTTAGTGGCCTTTCACTATTTCATATTTACTATGGATTCCTCATTTGGTTAAGCGAGATGAGCTTGGGTCTAGGTAATTAGAGTGGTCTTATGGAGTAGCTCTCTTTGGGCCTGAGACCCGCATGTGGCTGCCAAGAGAAATAGTAACAGAGTTGTAGTAAACATGCGATAACTAAATTGAATGATAGGGAAAAACACTAATAAGATAATGATTCCTCATGCATAGCCTTTAGCACTTGAAAAGTCTAAGGAGGCACTTGAGAAGGCCTATCCATTTGCAGGGCGTTGATTTGGGCATGATTGAGTCTCCTCATCTGTATGAGAGGTGTACTTGATTTTGTGTGGTGCCTTCCGTTCGAGCATGCATGATGACCCTCCATTTGATCTACACTCTAGTATCTTGTAGCTTAGTATTCATGAGTAGCACCCGACATGTTATTGGATGAACATCTTCATGTTGTGACATTAACCTTATGCATTGTATTTCGTGTTTGCTCCATGTCTGATGTGAGTGTTGGCCATACATTACCCTTTCCTTGTTAATTCTATTTGGGCCTTGTGACTACCTATGAGCATGATGAGGCGGTCTCTTTTTAGTCCACATGGTAGGGAGGCATTGCCACCACCATTGGGGATTAGTGTATAGATTATTGGAGCATCAATTGGAGGTGTTGTCTCTTGTACTTATTTTATCATTTGATGTATCTTATTCATGGCTATTCCATTGTACTCATGTATGTTCCTTTATGTATATTGTACTCTCTTGAGAGAGAATATTTAATCATATAATTTAATGAGAACAAATGTTTTGTTTTATATTTAGCTTACGGGTTCCGGTGTTGGTATCGGACTCGCTTGTATTATACTTGGAATAATTTTTTTTTGATGTCGGCTTTTGAGATCTAAATAATGGTAAATTAGGTGTATTGCCTATATAAAAAAGCTTCTAAAGTCATTTTTTATCTAAGGATTAATTCTAAGAGACAAAATTCAAGATCCAAGCATTCAAGAGCATTCAAGCATGCTTCTCAAGAGAATTTCAGATTAAGTAATCATCAAAGTTGAATCCTTGGAGCAACATTATTGTGTTTTTGTAGGTCTTAAAGCTCACTTTCATTCAAGATCTAGCATTTTCAAGGGTTGATTATGGTTGTCTGTGGTGAATCATGATGGATTCTAGGTTGGGGAGATGCAACTAGCCATAAAGCCAAGCCTAATGACTTGTTTCTTAAGTAATTCCATCCTCCATTATCATTCCACATTCAATCTAAGGAAGGTACATGCATTATTAGGGCTCATTTGGGTGATTAGGGATCTCTCAAAGTGAGTCATTCATGTCTATGCTTCATTCTTGCATCTCATTCTAGCATAATATAATAGAGTTGCATTGCATTTCAGATTTCCTAATATTAGACACATTTAAGGTTAGGGTTTATGTTCACATTTTCATTCAAGATTCATTGTTTTTATCAAGTTTTAATTACCAAACTAGGGGTTTGACCAAGGCAAACCCCTCATAAGAAAATCAACTCTATATTCTATTTTGTAGGACTTTTGATAGGTTTGGATCCAAAAATCATTTTGGGAAGGAAGGACAGAGATTGGAGTACATATCCGAACTTTGAATTCTCAAAAAAGTAGAACAAGATTGATATGCCAAAAGTGGCATATGAGTCCCACTATAGGAAAAATTCCAATTTTTTATAGATACTGAATCTACACTGTCAGAAACCTATTCCAAACCAAAAACCCTAGTCTAGGATTAATACACCCAAACTGGCATATGAGTCCCAATGTGCCCTAATTCTAGTATTTTTAGTATTTCAAAGCTCATCTCAGTCCTCTTTAGGTTTCTAGGTGCATGTGTTTCATCTCTTATATTTTTGTTCTTAAATGTTTTTCTAGGTCATTTAGTGAAATCTTGCATTGCATTAGGTTTAAGCATTATGTCTTCCATTTCATTAGTCTTTCCAATCCCTAGCTTAGTGGTGAAGCCCTCTCTAGTCTATAATCAGACCCTAGGACAACCCTATTGCAAGATCTCTTTCTCCTTTGCATACTTTAGATTGAGATCTCTAGGGTTTTTCTTGAATGAATGTTGTGAAATGTGTTGTTCTATGTCCTAAACCATAAAGCAACCATTTTATTTCATTTCAAACTGATTCCACAAACGTGCTAACACCCTAGTGTTAACTTGAGCACCAATACATTGATAATGTCCATGCCACCAAAGTTTAGGCACCGAACCAAACATAATCTCAACTGAAAGTTTAGATTCCTGAATGAATAACATATCAAGAGAATGACTTCAAACTAAATCATGAACTTTCTTTCAAGGGCCACTATTCAAGCCCCTTACATTCCATGAGAGAATAATCATTTTTTAGGGTAGGAAAAGTGAAAATCAAGAGTCCTTATAGATCTTGACTCCACCAAAATCTCCCTCATCATATTAATTTTCTCCAAGTCCTTTCTCCCAACCTTGGAGGGCTTCTCAAGAGCCCCTTTCTTAGGATTTTTCTAATGAATCCCCAAAGAAGGAGAAGCCTTGTTTCCTTTTTCTGAATTAGACACCATCTTCTCCAAAGGAAGAAAGTTTTTCACCTCAATCTTTTCCATGACAAAAAGGGCCTCAAGAATAGTTGAATCCTCTAGACCAAGATGTATATCCATTTTAAATAAACCACCTTCATGAGTTTTATGAAGATTGACAAAAATAGTACCCTCCTGAACCACCTCCAAAAAACCTTGATTCAGAGTCATCATCCCCAAATTCACCTCCTATTGGCTAAGGTCATCCAAAACATCAAAGTGATTAAAATTTTCCCCTTCTTGCCTCTCCTTAGAATTTATCTTCTATTTGCGGTTCCTATTATGGGGCTTAACAAGAGTAATACCCTCATTATCTACAACTTCACCAAGAATAAAAGCCTTTCCTTTATCAACCTTATGAGGGTTGTGAGGAGGTTGAGTTGGCTGAGACTCAGAGTATTTGGACCTAGGACATCTTCACTAAAAATGACCATATTCATGGCACAAGCGATATCAAAAAGGAAGAGCCCCATAATCTAGTTGTTGCATCCAAGAAGACGTACCCACACAAATTTCCAAAGAGTCTAGAGGAGGGTTACTTAAATCAATCTCAACACAAACGTGAGAAAAATTAGTTACATTTATATCCTATGTTTGCTAAGAGGGACCTATCGGTTTCCTTAGAAGCACAACAACCATTTGCAGGATGTCATTCTGCTAATATTCAACTAGGAACCAAGGGAGGCACCCCCACATAGGAACCCAGTTTAGGAACTCCTCAGACATTATAAAACTAGTGTTCTAGGGCTTGATGAATAAACCAATCTAATTGTGAAAATAAGGCCCACCTTTGAAAACTCTATTACAATCAGCCATGCAATTGAAAACAACCATAAAATAGCTATTAGCCAACAACATAACTTCCATTTCCTCCTCTAGATTCAAAGTTCATTGAACTCACAACTCCAAGAATGGGAGTGAGACATGCATTCCCATGAATTTGCATATCAAGGCATGATTTTTAAAATACTCAACATCCTCAGCGATTGATGTTGATTGAATCACCAGAATAGGCCTATCTTTTCTCCTCTCTACGAATCCATTAACTTTGAAGATTTGAGGGCCCCCAGATGGATCAAACCCTCCCACCCTTGAATCATTATGCAAAAAATTACTCTCAACATCATTGATGTGGATGGTGACATTGCACCAAGAGAATTAGGAAATCCCATATAGGTTTTATAACTCTAAGCTTCACCTGAACCCATAGCTAGAAATCCAAAACAAAAATCGTGCAACTTGAAACCTTGTAGCAATAAGCACATAAGGGAATAAAAAAATAAGAATAAATCCCTCCTGAAAATAATAAACACCCACCCCTACACAACGAAGCCACCAAATACCAAATCTAAAGACCCCACGTGCATGAAAGCAAAGGTATAAACATGTAGACCCCAGCCTTTCACAAGTCGTGAGCCTGTAAAAACCTTTCCTACTACTCACACTTCATCGCTCCTCCAAAAAACCCCATTTAAATAATTATGAAACCTAATATAAAAATATAATTTTTTCACATAGACAAAACAAAAAAGTAATAGGTAGAAGAGAGATTTGAGAAGGGAAAATTTGTGTGCACGTGTTCTAAAAATTTGAAGCTAAATTCCAAGGTTAACGATGCTAGCTCACCCTTTCAAATGAGAAGTGTAGAGCTTGATTTGCAAATTTTTGGCCTGAAAAATATAGTTTTGTACTCTACTATTCCAGTTTGGAAAATTTTTTTCTTCAAATCTAAACCTATAAAATCACAACAAAGAGGAGGAAAGGGGTGTCTACATAGGATTTTTCCTTAGTCAAACCCCCATTTTGGTATTTCTACCTCCATGAATAGTTGATTAATTGATTGATGAATGTGTATGATCCTAACCTTAACTGTGTCTAAGGTTGTGATGAGATAAAATGACAAAAAATATTGCTCAAATGTGTGAGAAGGATTTCTAAATGATAAAAGAAAGATCAAACCAAACGAAAGTCAAATACCCTAGGGAAAATTTAAATATGCAAATACCTTACTTCAAGTAGCAAGGAGATAAAAGTTTTAAGATGAGAACCCTCTAAAAAATTCATTAGGTGCTTGAAGGAAGAAAAATCTATATCAAAAACCTAGATTTTGTCATGTCCTTCAATTTGGCATCAAACTCCAATTATTTTTCTAGCTTTCTTAATTCTAAAATTCACCTTTTAAATCTGTAAAAATGGATATATTTTGGCAGACCTATGCTATATTAATTGCTTATGCTCTTCTAATTTGAAATCATTATTATTATATTTATAGTGGAACATAGAAATAAAGTAAAGTGTAGGTTGACTCATTTAATTTTAATTTTCAAGATTAAATTATTGTTAAGACCTAAATTTGAATTCACATCTCTAAAATTAGAGACCAAAAAAATTGGAAAATCAAATTTGTTAGGAAAAAACCTGGACTAGGGTGCAAGTGTCCCTATCTAGCCCTTTTACACACATCTAAATCTAATTTACAATTTTAGGGTTCACTTAATCAGGATTCATTCAAAAGATGAGCACTTTTTAAGGTTAATTTGGTGATATATGATTAACAAGACACTTTTTAGGGTAGCACTAACATGTTATCCTAGATTGATAGGAAATGTCAAGGCTAGGAAATGTCTCTAAAATGCATCAGTGGAGAGGATACTAAAGTGAGTTCCGAATAAAGAGTAAAATTGTCTTTCACCTTAAGGGAGTAGAATTTTTGATGCTACAAAAGCATTACAATTAGGTAAAATGGCCCATTTGTTTTTTTATAATAAGATGTTTGGAGAACAACTACATAGAGAGGTTGTCACTAGAGGAAACTAAATAAATGGTTGGTATGGGAAACTAGTCTATTTACTTTAAAAAATTCTACATCAGAGTTTTTGGCTTCCATAAAACACATTATAAACTCCTAAATTTCCCAAGTAAAAATAATTATATTAGAAATTTGTAAACATATTGCTGAGAATAGAAGATGGTTGGAAGAAAACATAAATCTGATTTCTCTTTTATAATTAAGGTGGGAATTAACTCATGCTTCAACATTTAGAGTCATAATATAGTTGAGAATAAAATGACACCTTTAATAATGCACTTTAATGAAGCTCGAGATTGGTTTGATCCCATTGGTAATATTGGGCCCTTACTTGGGGAATTTTTTTTTCATGCTCCTACTATTGAATACTTATAGGTAGAAACCCACCTTGAATCATGTTTTGAGTTATCATAAGACTCCATGGTAGTTGTTTCTTTAATCCTAGATTCTATCTGGGTGTTTTTATTAATAATTCTAGTTGTATGATTTTTAATTTCTTTATTTGGGGTATCAAATTGGTTAGAAATTTTGATGTATGATTGTTGTTGTGGCAGCTTGTCCCCAATAGGGTTAGTATTTTTTTAGGATTGAACTTGAGGTTGAGATACACTCTCCTCCTCTTGCTCATAGGGGTAATTCAAGATCATATTAGAATTGATAGACTCCTCCATGTCCCTCGACCTTATCAAATCACTTCTTCCTACATTAGGGTTTCTAGATAGAGGAAACACACTATCTTCTTTTTCTTTATTATTTTGATTGATTTCACCATTAACATAAGAACTATTAGGGTTAGGATTACCATTTTTCTTTGAAATAATCGGTTACTTCCTTCTTATATGCACTTCTTGCATAAATAATAAGTGTTAATACCACCTAAAATTTCAAACTTGCAAGATACAACTACATTGTCCAAATTGAAATTCAGGTCTTCTCGAATATATATCCTAGGGGCTAGGGCAACTAGTGCCATGAAATTCATATGTAGAAGGGAGAAATTACTTTCCTCAATCATTACCAAATTTCCAAAGTGACCTAGCACCAGTTCCAAAAGATAAATTATATTGTAAATTTGTAAACATATTGTTGAGAATAGAAGTTGGTTGCAAGAAAACTTAAATTTGGTTTCTCTTTTATAATTAAGGTGGGAGGTAACTCATGCTTTAAAATTTAGAGTGGTAATATAGTAGAGGAAGAAATGACACATTTAATAATGCACTTTAATGAACCTCAAGATTGGTTTGATCCCATTGGTAATATTGGGCCCTTGCTTGGCACATTTTTTGTTCATGCTCCTATTATTGAATACTCATAGGTAGACTTCTTAGATGAGCATAAATTAAAAATGAAATACTATTGTAGAATGACGCTTCCTCTATCCAACAAGTGAAACTTGATCAAGAGTCTCAAGGTTTCAATTTCATGAGCTACTTGAAACAAAGACATATTGTTAAATGGTAAACTGGAAGTTCACAAAGAGTAGTTGCAAACTACTAAAGGATTGTGTAGTGTAGTAAAATTCATACCCTTGCATTTTCACACTTGTTTGGGCCCGCTTTGCTTTATTTATCCTTCTTTATGGCTTAATTGGTCCTATTTTATTTCCACAAGCCCTATGAATGACATATGTTTCTAGTTAATCCTGACATTCTCCAATGCACATCTATCCCCTAATGACTCTGATTGGTGTGTCCCTAATTTCTAGTCAGGACTAAGACACCACTAAGGGTGTCTTTGTCCCCCCGAGGTCCTGGGACCCTAATTTTGAGGCATATGTTTTGAGCCCCTTTTTGGTGTATGTGCCCCACGTTTCATCACTTGGGACTAAGATGCCACCTAGGGCATCTTAGTCCTCCTCAAGTCATTTTTGGGATTTAATTTCAAATCTTGGTGGGATTTAACCTCCTTTATTCTTTGAATTCATATGTTGTCTTGTTGTGGTGTAATTTCAGGATATTAGGCATGAATAAGTATAAATACAAGGTCCCTTCACTCATTTCAATCCAAGTCTTTTGTGAGAGAATTCACTATAGTCAAATTGAGTTCACAAGAGCATTTAAGATCAATTCATCAAGTATTTGGAGCCATCATCAAGATTGAAGCATCATGTCAAGGGTTTAATGCATCCATTCATGTTGTTGAATCAAGATTGTGGATGTAGTATTGAAGATTTATCTATAACTATTGTTCATATCAAATCTGAGGATCCAATATCTATATTCCTCATGGCCACTACATGGTAGATTGCATATTTTCTTCACAAGACATCATACAAGGTGATAGCATTTACATATTTCATGCTTCATGCTTCATTTCTTTCATTTCATCATTTGGTTTAATTACCTACAAGGGGTTTGACCAAGGAAAACCCCCATTCACTAACAATCAACAATTTTTTACATCTTGTCCATTTGTATTTGTAGATCTAGGTTGAATACTTGAAGATCACTTGGAGTGCAAAGTTGTCATCTTCACAAAAACTCGCCTACAAGTCAGATCTAACTGTTTCAGAACCTGAGATCTGAGGGGAAGCAATTGCAGATCTGGGAGCTTAGGACCACATTGAGAAATTTTAGAAATTCAAATTGAGACTAAGATGGGAGCAAATGCATCTTAGTCCTCCAAGTGGAATCTTTCAAAGATTCTTTGATATTTTGTTCTGTTATCCGAAGATTTTGTCTTTGCCCCAAAAAATAGTAGTGGGACTAAGACGGTAGTAAGGGCATCTTAGTCCTCCAAGGCATATATTGGAAGTCTATTTGCATTTCTAAAATCCTATTTGCATCTTCATGTTTTCTAGGTACACATACCCTAACTTGGAGTTGTTCATTTTTCAGTATTTGTAAGCTTCAATTAGCTCATTTTTAGTGTTTTGCATATCATAGTGTGTTTTCAAACATTGTCTTTTCCAAGCATTTGCTTGGTGGTGGACCCCTTAAAGCTGAAAAGAACCCCCTCCTAGGTCCTCCTAATTATGAATTGACTCACCTTGTTAGGTTGATAGTCAATCCTATTAGGGTTCCTAGGACACCCTTGAATGACCATAGGAGAGAAGTGGTGTTCTATGACCTAGGTTATAAAGCACCCTTTTTCCTATTGTTTAGATTGTAATTGAAAACTTGTGGTGATGAGAGTAGCTACTAATGTGTAATGTGGCATACTTAAATAACACCAAAAATATAAATTTGACATTATGAATAATAAATTAAAGACAAAATCAATCACCTATTTTCTATCATAGCACAATATGTCCAAACATAATAATTTATATTAATTTCCAAATGTCAAATTTACAAGTTACAAAGTTTGACTTAGGCCAACATCGCCTCTTAGTCAACTAAACTTACATCATGTAGTACATAGTACAATAATAAAAAATGGAATTCCATGTGATTCCTCTTCAATGCTCACTACATCTAGTGGATGATAACATGGTTCAAGTGCTTCTCCAACCAACCACGAAGCTACACTTCCCCAAAATTCTTCCTAACTCGAAGAATACCCGACCCTACACATAATATTGAGCAAGAGAATACAATATGCAAGGTGGAATCTGGTGCATGCCTAACAACTACATACATCTCTATCTACATTTAGAATATGTAAGATCTATGTTAGGAAATGGTAGAAAGTTACATCATAAAAATTAGACCATTCAACATAATGGACTACAAATGCTTGGCCAAGCATATGTTGTATATAGCTAAAAATAATAGATTTTGGAAAAGAAAATCCTATACTCTTTGTTAACCCATGTTTGGCACCTGTCCTAGAAGGTAACCTCCCACATACTTAAGATAACATACATTTTATCTAATTACACAAGTTACAACATTCAATCTGGCTTAAGTAGTTCTCTAGCCAATCTTTTCATGATAAAAAATTAAACAATCTACAACATAGTCTACGTATGTCATATCTTGGCTAATTCAGTTCAAAAAATATATGTAAGGAACTAGAACAGATTTGACATTGATACAATCAGACATTTAATAATAATACATGATCCAAAAGGAACTAGAACAGATTTGACATTGATACAATCAAACATTTAATAATAATACATGATCCATCTCATCAAATAAACGTAAGAATATTATAGGTCATGTATTAGCATACATATTTCCCATATTTCCTCTATTCCAACTTACATGGAATGAAATAAAAAAATTCATATAAGAACATAAATCAATTTTAAATCTAAGGTATATCACATATATGTGTATATGCATAAATGAAATATTTATGCATGTACACATATATGGCCTTCTATTAAAAAATGTGCATGCGTATATGTTCTTTTGAAACAAGAAAGATCCATTCTACATATAGATTTCCATGTTCATAAAGATGTCAACTTTCATTAGATGCACAAATAGATTCAATTGGAAATATAAGGAGCATAAATAATAAGTAGTCTCTCTAGAGTTTGATATGAATCTGAAATCCAAAAAGAATGTCACAAGGTTATTATACATAGAAACAAATTGTAATCGACATCATAATTAATCTGCATTAAAAATAGAATCTATACATTCTAGATTCAATCTAACTTCCTTTCAAAAATTGACCATTCATTGTTTAAGTATATAAAAAAATTACTATTTAATCATTATGTTCAATTATTTAATAAGAACATTTTGAAAATTACTATCAGGTCATTATTTATTTCATAGTAAGAAAGAAACATCAAATAGTTATTGGAGTTAGACATGGGTCAAAAACATACATTTCAAAGCAAATCTTTCAAAGATAATAGCGTTGACCTACACCTAAAGATGATATGAATATTGCTCTATTTTGAAATAGATACTAGAATATGGTAACTCATTTAGAATGAAACATATTGCTCGAGCCATTCATTCTTTTCAGGGCATCAACATCTAAGGACAATACGATTATTATCGTATTATTTTATAACATCATTGAAAACATTTAATATCATTTAGAACAATATGATGAATATTGCTTTGTTGAATTCATCTTTTAAGCAGTTACAATCAATTTTGGAATGATAAGAATGCTAACATTCATAATGATATGCATTCTATCATACGGCCTTATGCACCATTTAAATCATAATGACTTTTAAAATGATATGGAGACTGTTGTTCAGAAAATATAGGCACCATTAAATTTAAGATTTGAGAACAAAGAATAAGAATCACTCGACACTGTTACAATCACTTCCATGTTGTATGACTATATATATGTATATATGTCATTCTATTTCTCTAGAAACATAATTAATGGAACGATGGGTGTGCATCATTCGGTCTATCAAGGCTCATTTTTAAAAAATGAGTGAATAACAATTTTACCTTTAAATTTTGAACTTAATAAATGAAATGATGAGAATCATTTGAAACTAAAACAACTTATTTACAGTAAAGAAAATACATACATAGATTAGAAAAATGGTATCATTCTCTGGTTCAATCACCCAAACAAAGGGTTATCCATATACAATGATCAACCTGATGGTTTATACATCATCCAAAAGGAAATATAGTTAAATAATTGATGTCGTTAGCATTGATCATAATTTTAAGGCTTCATTACATAAATGAGAGGGTTCGATCAAGCGACCCTTCACACATGCATCCACATGCATGGATGATTACAACCTTGATAATTTTCATAGATAAAATAGAGCACATTGAAAATGGTGAGTCATGGAGGTGGTGTCCAAAGGTTGGATAGAGACATGGTTTTCTCCACTTCTCCCTCTCGATTTTTTCTCCACTTTTCCTTTTGCATTATTTTTCCTCTCTATAACTATATTTTTTCATAAATTGGAAGGCTTCATTAAGTTAGTCACCCACACTTCTTGCACTCAAATTTTCTCCTTTGTTTAGGGGGTTATGGGAAGCCTTCAACCCATTCGAGCCCATTTTCATTTTAAAAAAAATTGAATACAAATCAAGTGTTAACTATTTTGAATGCTAATAATTTCAATAAAAAAAATTTCATTTAAACATTATTTCCATAAGATTATTTAAATTTTTTTCCCATGTGACATCTTTTTTATCAGTTTTCTAAATTTTAAACAAAGAATTCCTTTCAACATTACAAATAGGAGAAAAAACTTACTACACTGTAAATATATTTCCAATAAAGTTAGCATCAAATAGATAAGGTAATGCAAATTCTCTAATAAATTTGTTTCCATAAGCTTACCTATTTAATCATTTATACATTTCACACAAGAAAAATAATATCTACCGAATTTCAAGTTAAATGCAGATATTATAATTTTTAGTGATGTGTGCTCATTCCATATTCCAACATGCTTACCAATCATTATCTGGCTAAATACTCCTACTTCAACCATGTTCTTAGTCTTCAACCTGTTCTTGCATTCACACACTTTCACTTGTAGAGTTTCATCAATAACCATTAACCAATGCTTGAAATGAATATATTACATTCTTCATCATAATATTCATCCTTCATATTCAATCATATAGATATATATATATTTCAAATGATAGCAAAATCTTAAATTTATCACAAGTCAAAACTGATAAATTTAATTTTCCATAAATATTTAAATAACATAGCATTATTAATTGTAAGCAAAATTTGAGAGGTGACATCCTTCCACACTAGGAAGAGACATCATGCTGATGTCTTATCAAATAGAACTAAGTCATATATGTCTATTTCAACACTCAATCATATTGTTATTCAAGCCAAAATATCATAACATGCCAAATTCAAAATGTTAGAGCAATAGTATTTCAATGAACATTAAGAGTCTATCTAGAAATCAAATGAGGAAAGAAGAATTATATTTCTTCTGCCTCACATGTAGCACTATCCTTAGAATATTGGTCCCATTGAACCCTATATTGGACAATGTCTCTATTTCACAACTTGATGTTGCGTTTATCTAGAATTCTAATGGGATCCACCAGTACCACTTTTAGATCTTGCACCTGTAAAGAATGCCAATCATGTATATGAGATGCATCTGGATGATATGGATTACACAAATAAAAAAGAAATACATTATGGATTCAAACTAGAGCAGGTGGTAGAGCAAGTCAGTACATAATCGGGTTAAGCACTTCCCACATATCTAGGGGCCAACTTGGAAGATTTTCTAAAAGTAATAGATCTCTTGTGTGGCTTGACTCTCAAAAAGGCCTTATCTCCCTCTAATAACTATCTAAAGGTTCTACTCTTGTCATCATAGATTTTTTATCTATATGTCACTTCCTTCAGTCTACCCTTGATGAGTTTCATCTGCTCTTCCATCTCTTTAAGTATTTCAGGATCCACTATAATCATGTCTTCCAATGTGTCCCAACTGATGGGTGTACGACAATTTTTCCTGTAAAGAGCCTCGTAAGGTTTCATACCAAAGGATGCATGTAAAGTGCTATTATATGAAAATTCTACTAAGGGCATATACTCTTCCCATTTATACTATTGGTCCATGAAATACATTTAGAAGAGATCCTCTACTACCTGGTTGACTCTCTTCATTTGATTGTTGATCTGAGGATGATATGTTGAACTAAAACTCAACTTAGTTCCCAAAGCTACATTCAAATTTGTCCAAAATCTGGACATCATCCAAGTATCTCTGTTATATATGATAGTCTCAAGAACTGCATGCAAACGAAAGATCTCTTGGACAAATTTATTTTCCAAGGTTAGCGATCCATCCTTAAGGTTCCCTAGAATGAAATGTGCCACCTTAGTCAACTTATCAACAACTACCAAGATGAAATCATTGCCTATTTTTACTCAATGGTAACCCCTGAAGAAATTCCATGCTGGTCACCCACCATTTGTACTCAAGTATGTCATGAGGATAGAGAACCCCTACTAGATGCACATGTTCAACCTTCACTCACTAACATTCCAATAATATAGCTATGTATTCCACTACATCCTTCCTAAGTTTAGGCCAGAAATACAAAGATTTCAATTATGTGATCATCTTGACAACTTCGGGGTGTCCTAAATAAGGTGCACTATGGATTTCCTCTGATACCAACTTCCCAAGTTCGCCAAAATCTAGAATATGCAACCTCCTCTAATATCTTAGGATTCCATCTAGTTCAAATTCTGAGGTGTTGGCCATTCCACTATTGCCTTTATCTTTTTGGGATCCCCAAAGACTCGTTTTGTTGATATGATGTAACCAAGGTAATGCACCCTATCCTGATGAAAAGAGCACTTAGATAGTTTTCCAAAAATATTCTTCTCTCTCAGACATTGTAAGACTATCCTTAAATTCCTATCGTGCTCCTTAATGGACTTGGAATAAATCAAGATGCCATCAATGAAGATCAAGACAATATTATCTAGACAATATTTGAATACAATGTTCATGAGATTCATAAAATTTGTTGGTGCATTAGTCAAACCAAAAGGTACCACCATGAACTTGTAGTGTCCATACCGAGTTCAAAAATCACTCTTAGGGATGTACTCTTCTTTTATTCTCAACTAGTTATATCCATATTTTAGGTCTATTTTAGAGAACATTATCGCTCCCTTCATTTAATCAAATAGCTCATCAATCCTCAAGAGAGGATATCTATTATTTATGGTCGCCTTATTCAATGGATGATATTTGATACATAGATGCAAGGTTTCATCCTTCTTAACAAAGATAATTGGTGCACCCGAAGGAGACACATTGGCTAGGTTGAATAAGACCCTTGCTCAATAGTTCTTATAACTGGGCCTTCAATTCAAATAACCCAGTGGTAGTCATCCTATATGGGGCCTTAGATTGAGGTTTGACTCTTGGTACTAGATCAATAGAGAAAAAAAATTCTCACTTAGGTGGTAGCTCTATGAGTTCTTTAGGAAACACATTTTGGAACCCCTTGAGAATAGGGTAATCATCCAAATAAGGCTTCATATTTTTAGGTTCACTAACATGTACTGCATAGATAGTACACCCCTTCCTTTGATCCTTCTTGAGTTGCATGGCTGAGATTTTCCTAAGCTTTAGTGGCCTCTGTAACCCATGTACCTCAACCAGATTCACATAGTCATCTAAACAGCTAACAATTTTGACCTCATATTTCACTATGGACTTATGTTCAATCAACAAATTTATCCCTAAGATCACATCATAGGATCCTAAGGGTGACACATAAAGGTTGACTTGGGTTTGGAAACTAGGAATTTCTAACTTGCTACAAAAGAGACATGAATCCACCCTTTGCTCTACTCGATCTCCATACTAGACCATCCAAGAATTGGCCATGTGTCTAGGTCTAATAGGTAACTTATAAATTATTCTCGAATCAAAAAAATATTTAGTGGCCCCAATATCAATCAAAATAGAAACAGGTTTTTCATATAGCTTACCCGACAACTAGATTGGTGAGGCTTGATATTCATCTTGTCTATCATCCACCGCCACATGGATCCGATGTTGACTTCCTTCCTTTCATGCCTTTGAATGTTGTTGGAAAATGGAGGCTTAATGATTTCCTCCACAAATGTAGCACTTGTCATGAGGCCCTTTCCAACCTCCTAACCTATCTTCCTTGGAGATCTTTTGTTTATTATCAAATTTCCTTTATTCTTGTTGGCCTTCTTATTCTTTCCTTCACTTCTACCCTCTCCTTTCTCTTGAGAGTCACTTCCCCTTTTCAAATTCTTGATCTGGCGAGATTTGTCTCCTTTTTGAAATTTCTTGTTTTTGAACCAAGACTTAGAATTTGAATTCTTTTGAAACTTGGATAGCTATTGCAACTTTTATTCTTGCTTGGTGACCTCCTCCATGGTAAGTGGGTTACTTATATCCACCTTCACTCTAATAGAGGGCCTTAACCCTAATATAAAATTCCATATTTGAAAGTGCTCATCAGTCTGATACTGAGGCACATACTTAAATAAAATGGGTGAAATTTTCCCAATACCGAGTTACTGACATGCTCCCTTGAGATATGTTTTGAAACTCGGACATCTTATAGAAAAAGTGTTGAGGGAGCCACCTTTTTCAAAAATGTTGGAGAAACTATTCCCATGCAGTTTCTCCAGGTTGTAGTTTTTGTTCTGCCATTTCATTGTCCCACTATGTAGATGCCTCACCAAAGAGCTGATAAGCTACCCATACAGCCTTAGTTTCATTTGATAAGTTTCAAAGACTGAAGTACTTCTCGATTTCAATGATCCATGCTTCTACTCTGTCTCTAATGATTTTATTGTCAAAATTTGGTAGAGCTACCCTTTTTAGGTCCTTGTTGATCACTCCTTTGATTCTTTCTCAGTTATTACCACCTTGATCTCTATTTACCCGTGGTTGCTCCTCATTCCTTAGGTTCTGACCATCTCACAAACCTTGAAATTCCCCTTCCAAATGGTCCATCTTTTTTTCTTGTATGTTTTAGCCTCTCATTTTGACCTTCATTTAGATCCCCACTTGAACCTCCATTCCTAGTGTTCACTATGACAAGTCACAAATGACCTACGTCACAACCCGCATTTAGTGCAACTGGCACAAGTTTTATATGCTTAATTATTTCAACACATAATACTAAGTATTATGACATGCAATCTTTGAAAAAATATTCATGTTCATTCATAACAAAGATAAGTCATTCAAGCTCACAACTTTGAACACAAAGAAAGACTTTATTTATTATAATAACAAACTACAAAGATCCTGAATTTCAAAATTTCACCCTTATTAAGTGGTCTATTCATTATTAGATAGAGGACACTCCTCTGGGTCCTCATCATAGTCTATTAAAACCTTCTTGGAAGAGGAAGGATGTGCACGCAGGAACTCCTTTTCCTCTTTAGTCAGAATGGGTGCATTATCTCTGCACCCCAAAGGCCAATCTTGATTTGCAGAAGGTTTCTTATTTTTTATAGTGTGCCTAGAATCTTCAATCTTCTTGGCCTTCTCTAACTTAAGTTGAGTTAGGGCATGTGCTAAGGTCTCATCATCAGGAATCTTAGGTTGGACTTCAAGTGTTGGTTTCCCTTCGACAACTACTTTATTTTTAGTAGTCCTAACTATCTTTCCCTTCTTTTTCCCATACTTTGGCCTTCTCATAACTGCATTCAATTCACATTCATTAAACTCAAAATTGAATTAAGGGTTGACTAACCCTAATTTGACCTTTGTGGGCTCATAGGCCTAGAGCTGAATCTTAAGCTCTGATACCAAATGTAATGTGTCATAATTAAATAGCACAAAATAAATAAATTATGAGATTATGAATAATAAATTAAAGACATAATCAATCAGCTATTTTCTACCATAGCACAATATGTCAAAAAATAATAATTTATATTCATTTCCAAATGTCAAATTTACAAGTTACATAGTTTGACTTAGGACAACATAACCTCTTAGTCAACTCAAGTTACATCATGTAGTCCAAAGTATAATAATCAAAAATAGAATTACATGTGATTAATCTTTAACACTCATCGCATCTAGCAGATGAGAACATGGTTTAGGCACTTCTCCACCCAACCACAAAGCTTCATTTCCCCAAAATTCTTCCTAAGTCGAAGAATACCTGACCTTGCACAAAATATTTAGCAAGAGAATACAATATGCAAGGTGGAATCTGGTGTGTTCCTAACAACTACATGCATTTCTATCTACATTTAGAACATGTAAGTTCTATGTTAGGAATTGGAAGAGATTTACATCATAAAAATTAGACCATTCAGCATAATGGAATAGAAACACTTAGCCAAGCATATGTTGTATATAGCTAAAAATAATAGATTTTGGAAAAGAAAAACCTATGCTCTTTGTTAACCCATTTTCAACACCCATCCTGGAAGGTAATCTCCTGCATACATAAGATAGCATGTACATCTTATCTAATTACGTAGTTTGTGTATACACCTAAAATTGGTCTGGAGCATCTGATTAATTAAATACGAATTATTTGATTAATTATCCTAATTTCCTCTACTGTTTGAATAAATAGAAATATTTATTTATATAGTTCACATTTAAATTCATCTTAATTAAATAAACAAAATTAAATACTTTGTTCGATTTAATTATCATTTTCCTATTTTATTCTATCACATCGATCTTAAATTAATTAAATAGAGATTAAAACACTTTATTGATTAATTTCCATATTCTTCTGTCTAATTTAATAAACAACTTCTATAGTTCGTTTTATTAAATTATTTATCCCTCTTTTGCTAATTTAAATAAATCAAAATATTTAAATAAAAGCATAAAGAATATTCCATCTATATTTCCTCAAAAATGAATTAGATATCCTATGTCTAATTTATGTCTAAAATATGTCACAATTAATGCTTTGAAACTTCACAGGAAGTTTTAGAGACAAATTGGAGACAAATTCCAAATTCTTCTCTCAATCCTCCTCCATCAATCTTTCCTCTTCTCTTGCTTGGTGTTTTCATGGGTAGAGACAATCTCCAAAATTCTCTCAATCTCCTCCATCTTTCACCATTCAATCCTCTAGATTGAATCCAAGCCTCTCAATTCCATCCCTGTGCATTTCTACAGCCAGGAAATCTATAAATACAACCTCATTGAACCAAGAAAAGGATCCAGATAATCTAACTTATGCACTCTTACTCTACAAGATTTCAAGCATCAAGTATCCAACATCGAGCAATCAAGTTTTCATATCATGGCTGCCTCTTGTAGTTGCATTTATCTGTTTCCATGTCAATTCATTCTAGTTTAGTTTCTTTATCATCTAGTATTATCACATTAAGCTCCATATCATTGCATTAGCATCCATCTCATTCTTCAGATAGTTATTTTAACAATCACATAGCTTACACGATCTAAGAGCAACAGTGGTTTAATAAATTTTTGGAGATAGAGAACAATATGATGCTTTCAGTAGATTATTGCTTTAAATTGATTCAATTAGCTTTGTCTTTGATATAATCTCGTATTAAGAAGTTTCTTTTGTGCTTTACACATTAACCATGCTTACAGTTTGCAACATTCAATCTGGTTTAAGTAGTTTTACTAGCCAATCTTTTCATGATAAAAATTCAAACAATCTATGGAATCATCTACATATATCTTATCTTGCCTAATTTAGTTCAATAATATTTGCAAGGAACAAGACCAGATTTGACATTGATGCAATTAGACATTTAATCAAAATACATGATCCATCTCCATCTCATCAAATAAAAGTAAGAATATTACAGTTCATGCAACAACATATAAATTTCCAATATTTCCTCTATTCCTTCTTACTTAGAATGAAATATACATTTTCAGATAAGAACATAAATCAATTTTAAAGAAGGTATATCACATGTATGTGTATATGCATAAATGAAAGATTTATGCATGTACACATATGTGGCCTTCTGTTAAAAATTGTGTATACATATACGTTCTTTTCAAAAAAGAAAGACCCATTCTACATACAAATTTCCATGTTTAGAATGATGTCAACTTTCATCATATGCACAAATAGATTCAATTGGAAATATAAGGAACATAAATAATAAGAAGTCTCTCTAGACTTTGATATGAATCTAAATTCCAAACAGAATGTCACAAGGTCGTTTTATATAGAAACAAAATGTAATCGACATCATAATTAATCTACAAAAACAAAAGAATCTATCCATTCTAGATTCAATCTCACCTCCTTTTAGAAAGTGGCCATTCATTTTTTAAGAATGTAACAAAGTTACTCTTCAATCATTTTTCTCAATTATTTAACAAGAGCATTCTAAAAATTACTAATAGGTCATTATTCATTTCGTAGTAAGAAAGAAACATCAAATGGTTATTGGAGTTAGACATGGGTTAAAAACATACATTTCTAAGAAAATCTATCAAAGATAACAACATCAACTTGCACCTAAGGATGATATGAATATTGCTTTATTTTAAAACAAAGACTAGAATATGTTTACTCATTAAGAAAAAATATATTGTTCAGCCCATTCATTCTTTTCAAGGCATTAACATCTAAGGACAATACGATTATTGTCGTATCATTTTAAAATATCATTAAAAAAAATTAATATCATTTGGAACAATATGATCATATCGTTCTGTTGAATTCATCTTTTAAGTAGTTACAATCAAGTTTGGAACAATAAACATGCTATCATTCAAAATGATATGCATGCTATTGTTCGGCCTTATGCACCATTTAAATCACTCAATGTCTTTTAAAATGATATGGAGACTGTTGTTCAAATAATAAAGGCACCATTAAATTCAGAATATGAGAACAGTGAATAAGAATCACTTGACACTGTTAAAATAGTTTCCTTGTTGTACAACCATATATATATATATATATATATATATATTCATACATATATATGCATACATACATATATATATGTGTCATACTATTTCTCTAGAAAATTAATAATGGAATGATGGGTATACATCATTCGGTCTATTAAGGTTCATTTAAAAAAAATCAGTGAATAACAATTTAACCTTTAAATTTTGAACTTAATAAATGTAATGATGAGAACCATTCAAAAATAAAACATGTTTATAGTAAAGAAAATACATACATAAATTAGAACGATGGTATCATTCTCTGGTTCGATCACCCAAACAAAGGTTTATTCATATACAATGATTGACCTAATGGTTCATACATCAACCAAAAGGAAATAGAGTTAAATGATCAGTGGCATTAGCATTCATCAGCCTTTTAAGGCTTCATAACAAAAATGAGAGGGTTTAATCAAGTGACCCTCCACACATGCATCCACATGCAAGGATCATTATGACTTTGATAATTTGCATAGATAAAATAGATCAAACTTAAAATGGTGAGCCATGGAGGCGATATTGAAAGTTCAGATAGAGACATGATTTTTCTTTCTTCAACTTTAAAAGGTGGGGTCGATGTCGAAATGGAAAGCCCGAAAACATGCATTTATAGAGACCAAATATAGAGATAATTAAAAGAAATTTATTTTCTTCATAATCAAGTTTATCATTAGAAGAACATAGGGATTCGATGGAACCAAAAAAGAATGATATACACTATAGGATTTGACCCCAATTTCTGATAGCCGTTTGTCAGAATCTCGATGATACATTGTCGGCCGATCGACGAATCACAGAAATCAGCGCCATCGCTCAATTTTCATCTATATCACGACGGGCTGTAAAACGTTGACCTCACGACGCAAGCTCGTCAGAACCGCGACGCCCACTTTGTCGATCGCGTGACAAACATTACTCGAATCACGGGAGGCATACCTTTGCCAAACCGTTGGATTAACAACATAAGTCCATCGCCATTACAACAAAATTTTGACGTATTTCCAATATTGTTGAGAGATCAAGACTGTTATAGCGATCAAAATTGCCTGAGAAGATATATCGGGAGGACTGGATTTTGGTCTCAGTGATGAAGTTTCATCGGTGAGATACACATATTGTCTCATCGACGAAGCACGAGAGAAGCATATCGGCAATATATATCATCAGAGTAAGTTCTAAATGTCTACCCGACCAGCTATGTGATGTCGTTAAGAATACATCAGCAGGAGTCTTGGCGGCATAATTTAGATTGAAATAGCGGTAGAAGTTTGTCGAACGCGTGATGAAATATTCAAGTCACTATGGCAAAAATTCATCGGATACATTGCAAATTCGTCAGACGCTTTTTGTGGTTCGTCGTAAATTTGATGAAACATTGCACTTTTTGTTTTTTTAAAACTATTCGTTGAAATGTAGGCATATCGGTGAAAGATCAAGACTATTACAGCGATCAAAATTTCCTGAGAAGATATATCGAGAGGACTGGATTTTGGTCTTAGCGATGATGTTTCATCGGCAAGATACACATCTTGTCTCATCAACGAAGCACGAGGGAAGCATATTGGCAAGACATATACCATCGGAGTAAGTTCTGAATGTCTACCCGACCAGCTATGTGACTTCGATAAGATTACATTGACAGGAATCTTGGCGACATAGTTGAGATCGAAAGAATAATCATCGGGGAGACTCACCACATTGAGATCGAAAGAATAATCATCAGGGAGACTCACCACATCAGGGAAACTAGAAGCAATAATGATAACTATTTTCTTGGCTGTCATACAAGCCATCTCCATCAACAGAGCTTTGAAACCAAATCCACACACAACACAATGTTCATAGTGAAAAGTTAGCACTTTCTTTCATCTTCGCAGATTGGTTTGATGCTTCAAACGATGCATTTCTTATATTGAAAAGTGCATTACTTACCTTATTGAGCTTCTCTTTGTTTTGAGAATAGTTTAATATTCTCTACTTAATAGGGCCAACCACGTGAAGGTGGAAGCTCATTTGGCCCTTCCCCCCCCCTCACATCACTCTCAATTCCCCATACCCGATCATATAACATTAATCATTCATTCATCCATTAATAACATATAACATTCATTCATTCATCCTACATTAATAACATATAGCATTCATTCATTAACATATTCACATTCATTCATTCATTCATTCATTCATTCATCCATTAATAACATGTAACATTCATTCATTCATTCATTAATAACATATAACATTCATTCATTAACATATAACATTTATTCATTAACATATTCACATTCATTCATTAACATATTTCATTTTTTCAGTTTTTACATATTATCAAAAATATGGCTGTCATAATATGATTACAATCACTTTTTTTTTTTTTCTCTTTTGCAGCTAAAAAAAGCTGAAGTGGAGTATCATTTTCAAAATCATTTATCCCTCCTTGAGTTGTTCTGAGCTCTGCTTGTGATCTTAATGTATGCCTAGTCGTGTACTCACAACGTGGACGCAACTGCAAGGGGGGGTCTGCTACAATAGCAAAGAAATGTTAAATTGATATGTTTTATTATTATTGTTACACGCATTTCATTAATTAAAAGAACATCAGAGTGGTGCTCTTTACCTGATTGGGCCACATGATGTTCCTGATATTGTCTTATAGCCTCATGCTCAACATGTTGAACACCCTCTGAATCTTGATCTGGAGTTGAAACATGAAAGATTACATTAATTAATACACCAATTGCAATTAAATATGTTTAAAAGAACATTAGAGTGGTCATCTTTACCTGATGGAGCCACATCATGTTCCTAACCTTGTCTAGCCTGATCATGCTCAACATGTTGATCACGCTCTACATCCTCTAAAGTTGAAACACAAAAGGTTACATTGATTAATACACCAAATGCAATTAAAGATATTTAATTGTATTAATCCATACTATGTTTTGTATAGCACATGAATACATCTAGTACTGGGATGCACACCATGGACTTGATCAGCAGGTTGTGCTCCACCCTCACCAGGCTGTATTCCAATGTCATGTGCAGGATTATCATTGCTTATCTGTGTAAAACAAATAGGCACATTATTATGGTGGAAATTAATATTGAACAGATTGCACAAGTATTCAATTTGAAATAAATTTTATTGAGTTTATTTACCTGCGTGTTGGATGCAGTGGAAGATTGTGTTTGCCCAGTCGAGACTCTTAGTTGTTCAGACAGGGCTCCATAGCCTTGGTCGAAGGAAATCTTCAGGTCCTCTTCTGTGGGCACTCTATTGAAATCAAAGCCCTGCATTTTTGCATGCAATCATGAATTTTGCTTCTATGGTGTGATAAAACCAAAATTGTTTGCAATTTATTATTTGGATGCAATATTTCATTTATTGATACTTACAAATCGTGCAGCTACTTTCATATAACCACCAAAGCCAAGTTTGTGCTGCCCGTGTTTTTCTAGTCTTGCCTTTGTTTCCTTCGATGTGTCGGGCAGCCTATGAAAATTTTGAAATACGTTAGATTATGTAAAAAGAAAGATTAATTTGTATATAATTAAATTGTTGATAGTATCACATACCTTCCTTGGCCCGGTGGTATCTTTCCTTTCTTCTTTTCAGCCTTCTCCTTTCCATCTAACACCAAGTCCTTCCACTCCCTTTCCGAAATCATGGGGGGACGCTCATACTTTCCGTTCTTCTCTAAATGTGACCTATATTGGTCCCTCACATACTTTAGATAGGTACCAGCTTTCTTAAGGACCTTGGTTCGGTTGAATGTTTTATCACCGAAAAACACAACTAAACGGTTAATGAGCTCATCTTTTAAATCTTGATTTTGGGCATTCCACCGTGTACATATGGTGGGCCTGAAGAGCTCCAATGAAATATCACTTAGATGTTTATAAACAACATCATTTCTTGCAGGAGTAGGATGTATAATTAGAAACTCAGAAGGGCAAGGTGTTTGGGCTGCTTCCAAAAACTTAGATACGTGCATGAATAATATAGCAGAAATGGAGGCGATCGCATTGGGATTGGAAGTTTGTATAAAGAAAGGAATTGATTCGGTAGAAATAGAAGGTGATTCTCAAATCTTCATTCAGGCAATCACATCAGGGAAAACACCAAACTGGAAACTAGACAATTGGATAGGAGCAATCAAATCCCTTCTACGAAAGTTTAATGAATATACCCTATCACATGTCTATAGGGAAGCTAACAAGGCTGTGGGCCTCCTGGAAAACTGCGGAGTAAATCAAGGAAAGGTAATAAAAGTTGACAACTGCATGGAGTAGTGGTCAGAACTACCAACACTTCTAATCACCGACAGTTTGGGCGGATGAAAGATCTCTGAAATCTCTAAAAAGCAGTGAGCTGGGACAATCGGATCGAATAACAGATAAGACTCGAGCAACATTTAGCCAAACCATTAGGAAGTTGTGCCAGACTCATGCGACAAGCACAAGCATTTATTGGAAACTGAGGGATAAAAGGTGTTAAGGCACTGCTCCAGACTCAAACTTCAGAAGGATGATGGTGTATAAGTTCAGTGTGCACTGTATCTGCTCAAACGAGATGTTGAGAGCCCAGTGCAAAAGAATTTTCTCAATCGGTTCCCTGCAAGTGATCGAAGCAATAGAGCAAATAACCCAGGAGATCTTGCAGGAGGGGAACCACTGGTGTGATGGTAGAATCTATGAGGTAGTCCTAAGCCTATTAATAGATGTTCTAGGTGCCAGAGAAGTACTGGTGGAGAAGCTTGGGGGTTTTGTTATGCTGATCAACATTGAAGTGGTGGCAAATGCTATCTTGGAACTACCCATGGAAGGTATGGTGAGCTCCTTGAAATACATCTTTGGAGAAAATGGGGCAAGGGGAGACAGGAAAGAAGTGGAGGTTGAAGCTGGGGAGGAATGCACTAGTAGCATCAGACCAAGGCAATGAGCTGCTTCCTAGACAATGACATGAATGCCTTTGCAAGGTTTGTTCAAAATGAGGATTGGTTCAACAAAAGGAGAATAAAACATGCAGTAAAGTTGGGGTACGTACTGGGAGTAGTATATAGCTATGTAGTAGCATAAAGCATGATAAGCATACAGTCAAATATATAGTGGCTATAAACAGGCAATTATAATGTAGGCAAATATTGCCATTTTGTAAATCAATATAATAGGGTGCTATCCCCACTATTAGCACTTAAAATAATAATAATAATAATTAAAATATTTTAAAGTACCCGGGACCTTCTCTATCTTTATGTGAAGGAAATCCTTGGTCACCACAAATGTGATTGGCAATGTTCCCGTACTAGTAATACAGGAAGATCCAGGAAATGCTGCTAAAACATCACTAGTAGTAGTGGCCTCTATAGCCAAAGGTACTGACACATTAGTGGCATGTGTTCATTGCCAGAGGGTGGACTACAAAATGCCTACATGGTATGTGTTGCCAACATTTCAAACGACAATATAGGCACAGATGATGGGGTCGGATGATGTGTTGTATGCACAGGAAGATCAGGATTGACACTTGTACCATCCCCTACTTCTCGGGAAACACTTGCAGTACCTTGATCACAACCAAAAACATGTTCATGAGGATGCAAATAATCCTATAAAAACAACACATATTTTAGTTCATGACATAAAAGTGTACAAAATATAAAACCATGAATGAACTTATGTTATAATTAAAGATCTCATGACAACTTACTTCCAAGTTTTGTGCTCTCTCAGACAATA
Source organism: Sequoiadendron giganteum (assembly GCA_007115665.2). NCBI lineage: Eukaryota > Viridiplantae > Streptophyta > Pinopsida > Cupressales > Cupressaceae > Sequoiadendron > Sequoiadendron giganteum. The sequence continues at coordinate 198,570,468 of CM021107.1, read as the reverse complement.
TTTTAACCCTTTCTCTTATCTCATCTATTTGAGACACTATGAATACCAACTGAAGGATTTCTTGATTGCATTTTTTTTGGGCCTTCCTCATCATATCCACAAGGTTTGTGGAAAATACGATGTCATCATCGCATAATAGTGACTGCACCTCCATATGGATGCTCTCCTGTATTGCTGGTGCCTTTCCCCGATCAACCAACTGCAACAAGAATATTAAAAACATTATCAAAATTAACCCAATAAACTCATGAAAAAAACATAATAATAAAACATTTTTCTCGTATCTAATTTGTACAATTACAATGAGGTAAACCTATCGGATAGAAGCATCTAAAGATGGATCACGATCTATGCTCTAGGCCAGATCCTTCGTCATATGATCAATGTCCCGTTGTGACAAAAATTAAATATAAAAAACATTACCGAAATGAAACCAATAGACCTACGAAAAAAAACATAATAATAAAATGGTATATTGGAGTCATTAATTGGAGGTTGGGTAAAATGGTATATATATAGTACATACCACCCCCATAGTAATTGTGTTTGTATCTAAGTGATTCAAATTGTAATCGATTAGCAACTCTTCCCCTGCAGTTATTGATTTTATCGCACATACGAATGCACGGTTTCCCTCTCGCACCTTGAATATAAAATTGGGTTGCTTATTTTTTATCCAGGTCATGTACTATTTATAAACCCTACAATATTCCCTGATGCTTTTGGCCTCCCATCAATGTACCTAGTCACTCCTTTATTTTGATCCTTATCTTTTAGTTGTATATAATTTGTTGATAGTGCATACCTACGCATACTTCATGTATATCGAACTAGCTGCATCCAATCTTTGTAACTATAATAGGGTCCAACATACTCCATCAACTCAGTAACTTTTTCGTAATAGACTTTTATGCCGTCCATGCAAAATAGGCCCAAACCATGTAATGGCGATGGTGCTATACGATATATCCTCTCGTTGACACAAAGATCAGTGTTTATTGGAGGAAGTTCCTTGGGTACGCATTGTTTCCATAGATGTTTGTACCTCAAGGGCACCTCGATGTCACCTATGCTCTCATCATCATAAGAACATGACCCCCCTTCAGCAAGAAAAAATTCCATGCATTTACGAAATTTTCTTCTAATCTTTTGACCTCTAGTTGATCTCCCTCTTTTAGACCTACTACATGTCTCGCTTTCCTCTTCTCTTCCTGAATTTCCCTCGCTTGAGGAAGACAAATCTGACAAATACCTATTTTGTGGTACCTGCACTCATAAGGATGTTGGATGAATTTCTTTCATGGTGATGTGATCTGAAGGTGACACTATGATTAATCTATCATTTCATCGCTAGAAATTGACAGGTTATAAGGTAATCAAGTCTTGATAGATTGCAAGTTATTGTTACTACCGTCCAAATGTGTCCATCACAAATCAAATCTACTTAATGTTTTCACTCCCAAACTTTGTAATAAGTGTTAAATGTGACTATGGTCCATCAGTTACACAACCAAGGCATCAAATGTATTCTCTAATTGTAATCAAAGGACTTTTTCTCTTCATTCAAGTAAATAAACTTGAAGGGAAACACCACCAAGTGGTTTATTGGACACCTACATGACTAAAATAGCAGCAAATTTACATTTAATTTCCATATGTCTAAGTGGTTAACAAGGAGGGAGTGTGTACTAGGCCTGGTAAAGTCATCATAAGTTTATGCTTTGGCAATAAAAATTGTTTAAGTCATCTTAAATCTTCCTATGTCTAATTGTTACGAGATTTTTGGTATGTTTTAAGGTAGGATGAGTGGTCGCATCAATGTTCTAATTCTCTATGACAAGGTTTCAACATCTTCAAATAGTGAAAGTTAGTGCTTATAGTCATTTGAAACAACAACATTTTGATTATGTATGATGGTAGGATTTGATAACTTAAAAGAATTGGCGACCCAACAAACTTAAAGTTAAAAGAAACTTTTTCAGTTTAAGGGGTTAGCACTTGGTGTAGGAGCACCCCATAGTTCACCTAGGAAAGTTGACTAGAAGGTCATGATTTGGCAATTTGTTTAGGCCAAATGTGGCGATCTCTTCCTATTTCTTTGAGTTTGTGTCTTAGAGGCATTTGAGATCATTTATTGTGTTTGTAAAGGTCATTTTGGCCATTTGTTAGGTTGAGGTTTGACTACAAGGATGGTTTAAGACCTTTGTAGACCTTTCTAGGTGTTAGAATCTCTAAAATTTTTCAAATAAGGCTTATTGGAAGCCACAAGCGGCCATGGAGTAGTTAGGGTTGAGCTTAACTACTTTAGTGACCCTATATAAGGGAGACATCAGCATGGAAGAGAGGTTAGAAGCTTTTACATTGTTTTGAAATTTTGAATTCCAAGTAAAAATAGTGGATTCTTAATGTGAATTTCTGGTTTTGATTCAAAAGAGAGCTTAAATGGATTGAATAGGATTATGTAGGGGGTGTAGAGTGTCATGTGAGTGTTAACTAATCTTTGTGTGGTAGTAGTTTTTATTCTTAATTCGATTGATTTTTTGTTTGTAGTTAGTTGTTTCTTTCTCAGTATCTGATCTGACAGTTTGTGAGTTGAAAATGGAGTTTTAGATCACATTTCCCCTGTACATAATGTATGGCCTCTTGGGAATTGTGTCTAGACTCCATGGTTGTATATAAGGTAGGAGTAGGAGTCATGAATAGCTTAGGAAACACTTTGAAAGTCTTCTCCTAGGCGAGCCTGACAGTGTCCGGCTAGGAAAGACATGGAGTGCATGGCACTTGATTTGTAGGGGTGATCATTCCCTATCAAGTCACAGTGTGGAGAGGGCAGGTAGTTTCCTTGCAAATACTTGGCATGAAGGAGGAGGCTCCACCAGTCCATTTGGAGGGAGAACAAATTGACAGTTTGTTGTGTGGTTAGGAAAACTTAAAGAAGAGGCCTAATTTGCCAAAATGAAGGTACAGTCTATGTATGGGAAATTGAAGGTTAAGACCACTACAATCTTCAAGTGGTAGGCATGAGGACCAGGAACCCCAAAGAAGAATTCAATGTTCTTTGGAAGACCTTGGATTATTAGTGTGTTCTCTCGGAGAAGAAGGCCTAATTGGAATCCCTAGGACTAGTGGACTAAAACCCTAGATGAGGGTTTGGTGGAAGCGATGAAAAGATGGAGTAAGGAGGAACCTTTAGAGCCATAATGGGATGGAAAGAACCTATTAGGAACATCTCCACACCCCTGCAAAGCTAAGTTCTAGTTTTGGAGTATGATAGCCTTTAGGGTAGATTAAGCACTAAGGAAGAGTTGGAGACATTGGACCAAGATTGACTTGGTAGGTTGAATTGTCATGATAGCTAGGTTGGCAAGGTGAACTAGGGGTACCTAAACAAGCAATAGGTCCTATAGGTTAAGGTGGTGGAGTGTGACACCATAGGGGTCTTCCAAGTAAGATCCAGAGCATGGAACAGTGATTGTTCCATCCAACCCTACCCTATTAGCACTTTCTTTCATCTTTGCATATTGGTTTGATGCTTCAAACGATGCATTTTTTATCCCACTTCTATCATATTGTATTCCCATCCCATTGCAATTGTTGGAGGAGTTGATACCAAAATTTCATATCAGATACCACGTTCTTGAAGCAATTTTCTATGTTTTTACAATTTTTTTGAAGTTCATTTGAAGGTCCTTCATGCCAAGGTTCCTTTTATAAAGCATTTTGGACATGAAATATTTAAAATAAAAAATACCTTCATTTGAAAGTCTTGACATGGAATCATTTTTGAATGAAGGTTCTTCATTCAAAGGTCATGATGAAATCACCTTCAAATGAAGGTTCTTCATTAACTGGTATTTTGTAACTTTGAATGTGTGATAATAATTTAGGGTTGAAAATAAATCCATTTGAGCCTTTTATAAATGAAAGGACATTTGATGCAATCATATGCCTTGTCAAACTTTTAACTTAATAGTAAGGGCATCATGAGTAGTTTGTTGAGCCCATTCAACAATCTCCGATGTAAGGATTGAATAGTCTAGAATGTATCTACTATCAAGAAAGCCAATTTGTTTACCTCTATGACTATATCTCAAGCAATAGGTTTAATTGTGATGGCAATGATATTGACAAGGATTTTGTAATCTAGGTGTTGAGAAGCATAATTGGCCACCATTCTAGGAAAGATTCTTCATTCTCACTTTTAGGTGTTAAAATTTAACAATACATAGATTGATGAAAGATCCCAAAGAGCCTTTCTCCATGTTATCCAAGTACACATAGCAGCGGTCTTCTCTTATATGGTTGGACATGATTTCAAGAACTTAGCTAGGAATTATTCATTTAACCTAAGGTTTTCTCATAATGCCATCATTGGAAAAGTATGATCAAATTCTTCTATTATGAAGAATTGGTCTATGTGCCTCTAGTAATCACTATAAAAATGTGAAAGACTAAGCTATTTTATTTTTTTGTCTTATCTTATACCATTTTACGAGAATGGGGGGGCCAATGTACGAGAAGATCTTTGGAAACTAGGCATGAAAATTGCAGGTTAAAGAGAATGGGGGTGCCAAACTTATAGTACTCATTGTCCCTTGGTCGTCGATTTTCCCTGAGTGCCCTCAACCTGGTCCTCGGCGCTGGTATTGACCTTGTTTTAGCTCCAAACTCTTCGTCGGTGCTGGTATTGACCTTGTTTTCACTCCTCCAAAGTCTTCCTCAGCACTGGTATTGACCTTTCACTTGTCCAATTTGACGAGCTACAACCTGCTTTAGTTAGGTTTTAGAGTATGTTAATTAAATTTTAAAAAATTATGGCGCCATTTAGAGTAGTGAATATAAAGCAAGCAAAGCCTATTATGGCGCCATTTAGAGTAGTGAATATAAAGTAAGCCAAGCCTATTATAGTCATGAGGGAAATAATAAAACTCCTAGGATACTTTGTGAAACCATTTTCCTTGGTTAAAGGGAGGCCATAAAATATACCTTTGGATTTTTTCAATCTTCAAATATGAGGATTTGCAAGGTTCTTAGCAACATGAGTAATGGAAATGTGTGCAACAAGAATTTTTGAACACACATGGAATCTCCTTGCCAAAGAAAGGGGCTTCATAATTTAATATGATAATTTTTCTCAGCTCTAGAAATGATATGTTTCCTTAAAGAGGAAGGAGAAACCTAAAAGGTAAAAGAGATGCTTAGGAATCTCAACACTTCCTTATGATCAACCCCCTTCTATCCATAGGAATTGAACAAATTGGGCTTGGCTAAGAATGATTTCCTATAACATTGAGTTTTATGCCACTATATATTTGACCTTAAAGCTTTCCAGAAAATCTCTAGGCATTGAATATCCTAAATAATGTCATGTTTGTCCTCCAAGAGAGTGAGAAAGGAGTCGTTAGAAAAATGACCATTGAATAGTTGGGCTATAGAGTTACGAAAAGTAGCACCTTTAATAAGTTAGTAGGGTGAATTTATTAATGTTAATCTTAATATTCCAACACCCTCTGTTAAGTTTTACATTCCTCACAATAAAACATGTTGATTGAAAAAAACAAATATATATAGTCTAAGCTAACATCATTTTATTTTTCTTTAAGTTCTCCCTCAAGAACATCATTGGCTCAAGTTATACAAGTCCACACTATGTGATCCTTTTTCTTACAATAATAATATTCATTTTTTATTTTTTAATTATTATTACCTCATGAGTATAATACATTCTCATGTTGAGAATCAACTTTTAAATATTTTCCATTGTTCTTTATTCTTCTCCTAAAAAGGCCAAAATCACATCTTCTTGTGTTTGAGAAGTTATCGAATGACTGCCTTCAAAAGGCTGATGTAATCTCCATCTCAACACCAAGGGCCCACCACATTATGCATCACCAAGGAAAGACACGTGGCACTCACCCGTGATATCACAATCAATAAACACCTTGCATATTTGTATCACGCGAGGGCGAGAAACCGTTGATCTCCACCATCAGCAATCGTGTTCATTCATAGTAGTCACCAGCACTGAACATAACTGCCAAGCAACTTTTCATCAAGATTACAACATCACCGTCGATTTTGAGCATGTGCATCTTGGAGCCGCTTTAGTAACCTGTCATTTAATGTACTAAAACTCAACATAAATATTAAAGCACTTTGATTAATAGTAATGTTATAATATTAATATATTATATAATAATATTATATTATATTATATGAATTATAATGATATATTTGATATATTAAGATTATATATAATCTATAGATTAATAGTAATTATATTAGATTATTAATATTATTGGCATATTATTAATAATATTAATATTGTATTAGATTAATAATAATTATAATATTGTTAAATGATTAATTATATTACAAATGAACACTGCTTTCAAATTCTTAGCTTTGAATGAATGGTTGAAGCACCAATGTTGAATGTTGCAACTCTAGTAGGCATGAATAGAAGTAGAGGAGATTGTTTGGGAGAAGAATTTTTTCTAGTGCTAGGTTATGTGTTAGGTTATATAGGGTTAGGTTATATAGTGTTTGAGCCTAGCCTCAAACACTACAATTAGGGTTAGGTTATGTGTTTTCTTTAGGGTTAGGTTTGGGATTAGGTTTATGGTTATGGTTAGAGTTTAGGGTAATCCAAATCATAACCTAACCCTTTTTCTCGAAACCTTAACCTTGACCCTAACCCTCACCTTTATCCTATCTTTATAACCCTAACCACAACCAAAACTCTAACCCCAACCCTAACCCTAATTACCTAACCCTAAATATTTTTTATTTTATTAATTAGTTGCATTCACTCTAATAACCCTAAACCTATCCCTAAACTTAACCCTAGCCCTATCCCTGGCCCTAATCCTAACCCCAACTCTAAGCCAAATATAAAACAACCCTTAATCATAATTACAATAACCCTAAAACTTAATTCTAGATATAACCCTAATACTATAATCCCTAATTGTAATCCTAAACCCTAACCCTAATTTCATATATAATCCCAACCATAACCAAAACTCTAAATCTAACCCTAACCATAAAATAGAAACCCTAATCTAACCCTAATCCTAACATTATTTTTCCTAACCCTAACCCTAACTCTAAACCTAACACTAACCCGAACACTAAATCCTAACCCTAATTAAATACCCAATCATAACCCTAAATTGTAACATGATCCTTTGAATTGGATACTACATCAAAAATTATGTGTTACAATCATTGCTTCCATTTTTGGCATTTTTACAATGGGATGCATATAATTTTAAAATCAACAAAATCTTTTAATGTCTTGCCAAATTAATATTATTAATTGTAATATCAAACTTATAAACATGTATCCAATTTAGAACATAAATAAGAAATATATGGTAATTGTTTCTTCAAAAAACAAAGTGATGTGGACTACAAGGACTATAAGATATCCACAAAAGAGATCTACATTGAAAATATTGTAGGGAAATTCAAGAAAATACAAGTGGTAGATGCAAAGCCAAATAAATGTGAAATTGTGTACTATAATGATTTTAGAATATACACATAATGGATTTGTTGAAAAGGTTTTAGGAACTTTCAAACAAATGCAATTGGTAGATGCAAAGAAAAATTCCACAACCTTCACCAAAATCCTTATTGGTTTCCTTAATATGGGAGATTTGGAACAAGGTATAGACATCCATCAAAGCATAATATGAAGATGAATTTTTTCAAATGTTGTGGTTGTAGATGCCCTTTTAAAATTTATACAGAATGTGGAAGGATAGAAAAAGCTTGTGAACTATTTGACAAAATGTCTCAAAGAATTGTAATCTCTCAATTTATTTTAGTGTCTATTTTGTTATACCCCATGTCCCAAATTGGGTATAACACAATAGACACTAAAACAAATTGATAGATTGTTATGAGGGCAGTGATGAGACTTTTCTAATTAGAGTGTATTCCATGAGATTACAATTATTCAAGGCATTGTGTCAAATAGTTCATGAGCTTTGTCTATCCTCCCACATTTTGCATAGATTTCAAAAGGGCATCTACAACCACAAGATTTGAGAAAATTCATCTTCATATTATGTTTTCCTTATGATTGGTTGACTCTTATACTAAATTAATATGTTCAATTTATGTTTCCTACTTGATCTAACTATCCACAAATGGCAATTTAACAGTGGAAAGATATGATCCTACTTTGGTATAAATTGTATATGCAATATCAAGGTATGAATTAATATGTTCAATTAAAAGATGTTAAATGAAATGAATAAAACTAATGTAATGTAAATAAGGGAGACCAGTGCCTTATTGGGTAAAACAGAGTCAAATGAAAGCCTTTAATGAATGGTTTCTATCTAGCAAGTCCTCTAATTATTTGGCATATAACTATGAGTTTACAACTGGTATAAACATGCAAGAGTGTAATTGATAAACCCTACTTGAGGTAGAATATCAAATCTAATTATCTGATTCTTCTTACTGATCCAAATGGCATTCCCAAATTACTGTAATTTATTGAAAGGAATTTTAATTCTTCTTTAAAGAATCCAATAAACCAAATCACATAGAAACAACAAATGTGTACTGATAAATCAAATATATACTTGATACTTCAATTTAAACAACCAAGAAACATCAGATTGGAGACAATCAAATAATCACAAGAATCCAACAAACAATTGATACCAGATTGAAGCCACTAAATCAACAGTCTTTCATTATCTCCTTCAAAATTCATACATGCAACATAGTCTCCTTGAATGTCATCATTTCTGAAAATTTAATGCTTACAATAGTCTATCCTATTGTAATTCTATCTTCTACCCCTTTACATTTATCCAACAATGGATACTTATACATTAGTTTGCAAAAGGAGGTGCCTTTTCAAAAAGGTTTAAAGCATAAAAGGTTTAACAAATCCATTATTAACTAATTTTTGTTAAGCCACAAATGGACTGCAGACGTATGCTCCATATAATCCTGGCGCTCATGAGTTTCGGCATCTCCCAATGCATCACGAATCACAATCTCCATGATTATCATTCACTCATTTTTCTCACATGCTTCATCCAATATCACATCTTTCGTAGTGGCTGTCTCCTACATCCCTTGGAGTATTATTTCGCACTCACTTTTCCATGTAGTCGCTTCCTTCATTTTTCCTTCATCATCACATAACTTGGTCAATCTACCTTCGGCAGCCTCTGTCAATCCCCACATATCCCCTTGTAACTCCTCAAAGAAATCCCTATGCCTATCCATAATACAATTGGCATTTTCAATCTCTTCATTACTAGGAGTGTCCTTCTGCTCCAGTTCCTCAATTCTTTCCTGAATTCTGTTATCCACTCTCCTGTGTTCCTTTATTGCATCTACGTATTGTGAATGTTTTCCGCAGAGTTTATTTAACCAAGTGGTTAAAAAAACCTACCTTTTTTTAATTATTGCAGCAAATGCATCCATTCTCCCTTGAGAGTATGCAATTGACCCTTCCCAACGGTCTTTTTTCTATGAACTCTCACCTTGAGTGAGCATCCTTGTTGGTTCTATTACACCACCTACTAATTCTTTCAAGCGTTCATTCTCTCTCAACATCCTCTCATTATTGGTTTTGTACATCTCCCTTTCCCTTATCAATGCTTGGATTTGGGCTTTATTCAACTTGGCTATATTTATCCCAATATCAGCAGTCTCTACAGGATCAACCTCCCCAACCTTCAGGGTCATGACATGTCTGAATGCCTTTTTAGTATCAATAGCAATTGATTTCTTGTGAGGAGGATACAAGGCTCAAATCATCAATGTTACATCATCAGGATTGTATCTTGATCCTATGTATACCTTCGTCACCTTCTCTAACTGAGCTTGTGGGTAGCATTGTTATCTTTTAAGAAACTATCAAAAACTAATACAAAATTCATATCCAAACCTAGAAAAATCATAACACCTGCCTTTCCAAGCAGCTCCCTCCCCTTTTCAAGGGTCATGTCAATCATCTCTTTTTCTACTTCATCCTTTAAGCTTTTTAACAGTTGATCCTCATTCCCTGGAGTGACATTGTCAACCTGTCCCCTTATCTCTTTCCCTTTTTGCTTATATAAAAATGTCTTAAACTCCGAGGTCTTTATAAATTCATCATCTGATATGAAAGACTTATAGTCTTCATGTCTTGTATCTACAACTAAGGTTTCCTCAACATTTGTTTCTCTGGTAACATAGGCATACTCCTGAGTCTTCATTCTTGAAACTTTCCCAGAGGAGCTTTGTGGCCTATCTATTTTTGAAATCCCCTTAATGGAGGATAACAACTCAGCATCCACCAACTCCTGATTATGTTTTTCAATCACAATTTCAGCTTCCTTTGCCTCCAGGTTTCTGATTATTTCATTAGATTTAAAGGGCACATGATGGTACCCTCCGAGATTTAATTTTTGTTTGGCAAAGTGGATATACCCTTCTGGATCAAATTTCTTTCTCACTGGTGCTCTTCTCATGTTGTAGTGCAATAATTTGTCCAGAATTAGATCATAACCTTCCTTGGCTAATACAGTGAAATCACTAAAACACAATGTACTGGGCATAAAAGCCTATTTCCCATATGAACTTAAGTTCATAACACTAGAGTAATCCATTTGCCTAACAATTTCTAGGTATGCAATTCTATCCGGGACAATTCTGGGCAGAATGAAAGGTGTATCCTCAAAGCCATAAACCCTAATCATTGTGGCATTCTCTAAGCAATACCAATCCCCCCAGTTGTGGTTAATTGGTCCATTGTAATCTCTAGGCCTAAGAAACCTTTTTACTTGTTTAGATAAAGAATAATCACAAGGATGGCTAAAAAATCTATACAAGGGTTTCACAAAGAATTCTTCAAAATGTAAGAAATTTGAATTGGAAAACCTGTTGTCCCAAATAGCAGTCCATAATTGAATAGGCAATGGCCTACAATCCTTGTTGGATTGTGAAATCCTCAGCTCCTAGGGCCATAAACCTAACTCTTGTCCAAAATACAACACTAAGTGCATCAGCAGTGAGTAACTTATGAGATGGAGAATAGAAGCACCACTCTTTATCACCATCAAATCTACATCCAGATCCTTAAAAAACATGTGCAGCATAGTCAAATGATCTGGAATTGTGATACTGAATGTCTGCAGCAATCACCATGGGCACAACCGCCATATGCTTAGGTACCTCCATCCCTAATACCTATCCCACTGAGTAGTTAGTATATTTTAGGTAAGGTTTGAAGAGGTCTACATGAAAGGGTGGCCCCTCACTGTCTTCCATTGGAATAGGTTTGCCATAACACCTAATTCTGTGTAGAGGTAACCTCCACCCTTTATAAACGATTTCCATCCTTTTGAACTCACTATCGATCTCTTCACTCACTACTTTCTCACTACATATTCCCTCCATTTTGAAAACCTCAGCAATTGCATCTCAGATACATGTATCAATGGATTCCCTGACAAATCACATATAGCTTTGTTTTTCAAATCATACTGTCCAGCCAACAATTTTACCAGTTTGACATCAATAAAAACATTAGGGCACACTAATTTCCCTAAATTGAGCCTCCATGGATTGCATACTAGCTCAAAGCGATTTCTCCTGTGGTAATGGAAATTGAATAACTCATAGACTCTAATTGGAGTCCAAACATCACCTATAAATTTGCATTTGTCATCCAATTTGTCAACTTCCGCTTTGAACTATGCAGAACACCTAGCTTTAGGTCTAGAACCAGGTAACTGGTCTATGAGGTCTTGATTTAGCTTCCTTTCAATACCTTCTAGTTGCAACTAAGTCTTTTGCTTTTTTGCTTTTGATTGGCTTCCCACCCCAGGTTTTCTTCCCTTTAGTTTTCTTGAACTAGTGCCTTCCATAATTTAGTTTTTTACGAATTCTGAGAGGACAAGAAACTTACTATAACTTCTTCCAAACTCAAGCTAGGTGAATGCATTAATTGCTCTGCTAGTTCCCTTGCTCTCCTTCGCTTTGAATTCTATGATACAATGATTTCAATTGATCATACCCTGATATGCAAAATCTCCTATGCTTCGTGGCACCATTAATGTCTTTACCAATCGAGACATGAATGTTGCAAGTTTTTTTTTTCAATATTCTCACTATCACATCACGGCTCATATCGTCAAGACATTCCAAATCTCTAGCCAATCCACATGTTCAATGTTCACCCATCCACCAAGACGTCTTGCAGTTTCCCCGACATCACAAGTCTCCCCAAAAGTTTCTTTCCTTTTGCTTTTTATATCGCCATGACTTTCACTGAAACAACTATCACTCTGACTTAATGAGTTAGGCCAATGGTTCTTTTCCTTACTCTGAAAGTACTTTGTCTCACCGAGATGTTTACTTTATCGACTTATGTCACCAAGACCAAGCAATTTGTTCTGCTGACAGAATTATATTCATTGTGATGTCTCTTAGATCTCCCCATGGTGACATGTCTCACTGATACGCCTCTTCTTCGGCAAGATAAGAAGTGTCATCTTATCGATACACTTTATCTCCGCATGCTCCATTCTATTGGTGTAACCCAAGGGGTCGGTAAGACTTTTATGAACTCTTCCCGGCATTGTTTGTCTTACCGATTGAGTCCTCCTTTTTCTTTATCGGCAAGACCAATAGCGCTTCGGCCAGTGTTTTGAAATCTCTCTCCGATGACCAGAGTCACTCCGATAGAATTTACTTTTCTCCAATCAGCAAAAGGTAACTTAGCTTGATATGACCTCACATCGTCATGCCGATAACTTTTGTCTTGTCGATAAGTAATACAAACCCCCATTCTCCTAGTGTATAACTTTATCGATATGACCCGTTTGATGTCTCGCCGATAAGATCACATTGGTAAGACATTTCAAACCTCTGGCTGATCTGCCTATTCAACATTCACCCATCCACTAAGACTTTATCTTCGCATACTCAATTCTATCGGTGTAACCCAAGGGGTCGGTAAGACTTTTATGAACTCTTCCCGACATCGTTTGTCTCACCGAGTGAGTCCTCCCCTTGCTTTATCGGCAAGACTAATAAAGCTACGGGCAATATTTTAAAATCTCTCTCTGATAACCAAAGTCTCTCTGATAGACTTTATGTTACTCCAATTGGAAAAAGGTAATTTAGCTCGATGTGACCTTACATCGTCACGCCGATACTTTTTGTCTTGCTGATAAGATATACAAACCCGCATTATCTCTGTGTATAACTTGATCGGTGTGACCCTTCTGATGTCTTGCCAATACATTTAGGATATGTATATTATCATCGATGAGACTTGCATCAACTTATGCCAATATTTTCATATGTAAAGATTTTAATGTCAGATGAAATTTATGGGGCATTATGGCACAATTTTAAATTGGATTTTGGTAAAAAATGCTATGTGAGGATTTTTTTGTCTGCATTATGAATCTTTTTTGGGAGACTAATAATCATGAAGAAATAATGAATTTGTCAAAATTTGACAGTTCCAAAAGCATGAAGGTTTGATGTTTCATGACAGTACTAGCATTTGAGTTATAATGATATATTTAGAGCTCATGGCTCTCCTTTGTATAAACATATCACAATTTTGAATAATATAATCAAGGGTTATGGCGTTCATCTCACTGTTATGGTGTGTATGATTTCCATTTTTGCTTTAATTTAAAGAGTAAATTAAAATTCTTGGATGGAGTCATAGATGGATATGTTTGTAAAGGGATTTGATAAGAAGTATTGAGTTAGGATAGAAATTGACACTGTTGTAATGCAATATTGTCAGAGATCTTATATGTTATGTGTTTGAACCTATTATGGAAATCGAAATATTTTTGAATTCGACTCCCCAATAGTATATGACACTGGCCTAAATCGTATGTGTTTGTAAGGTTCTATGTTTGTTTGTCTTAGCTTAGAGCTTGCTGCCAAATTGCAAATTAAATGAGTATCTTAAGTGGTGAAATGTCGTTGTAATCATCTCATGCTCCAAGTAGTTGATACTATTGATGCTTTTCTGTTGTTTAAATTGATATATCAAGCATATATATATATATATTCAGTTTACCGATACACATTTTCTTTATTTGTGTGATGTGATTATTTGGTTCTTTCAAGTAAAGATTAAACCCTTCTAGTCAATCACAGTAACTAAAGAGTATTAATTGTATCAATAAGAAGAATCACATAACTAGGATTGTCATTCTATCTCAAGTAGAGTTTGTCAGTCATTTACTTGCACATTTATACAAGTTATAAACTACATCTGTGTGCCAAACACTTTGAATTATTACCATCATAGATTACACTTTTATAGATCTTCATTAGACTCCATACACCCAACAAGGCAGTGGTCTCATGCTTTCATCTTTTGGTTTATCCATTTTATTTTTTACATCTATTAACTACACATATTCTAATATAATTAAAATTAAAAACATCATAAATTAATTATGTAACCACATAAGTCAAATATAATTCTATCAATAAATTAATATCAAATAGATAATAGAATCACATAACTCATACATTTCAATGTCATTGATCTTCTTCTTCATCCAACTCTTTGTCTATATCATCTGATCCAGATTCAACATTGTAAGGATTGGTCATATCATCATCATCATCATTAATATCAGTTTCGATAATGTCATCATCCACACGGATATCATCTTCATGAACATTAACTCCTACATCATCATGATCTAGTTCCTCCTCTTCAACATCTTCATCAGGCACATCATCAACTAACTGTTGATCCTAATCATCATCTACATCATCTTCTATCTCTTCATTATCTTCTTCCACCACATTATGCTTTACCGGCCTTCCTCTTGGATCATGTCTAACAACATATGACCAACCCGCTTTACCTAGAACCTCTAAGTAAAATACCTGCTCACATTGGCTTGGCAGAACATAGGGCTCATTTCCAGCTCGCTCAAAATACCTTGTATTAACCATGGTAAATCCATTATCATGTTCAATAACAGTTCTCTCGGGATCATTTTCATTCAATCGTAGCCTATACCATAGGACGACGAACGTAACTAATTTGAAGGACTTAAAGTCACACTCAAGTATATCATCCAAAATCCCATAGTATTGATTTTCTGAGACTTCTGGATGTATGTCACTTCTAGATGAAACATTAGTCACCTGGAAGACTGCAGTTATCCAAAAATCACAAGTTTTCTTCGTGTCATCCAAATTTTTGATTCGAAATTTATGACCATTGCACCACATAGCCTTGTGGTGTTTCACCTGCAATATGTCAAACATGCAAAACTTAATTATTGCAATATCGTCAGTTGATAAACATATTTATTCTTGACTGAATGTATGTAAAGGAAAAAATCTCAACATATATATACATCAATATAATTCAAAATAATTAAATAATATGGGTGATTAATATATTTATACATACCTGTTTATCTCTTAAACCATATGCTAAATCAATTTCCCTTGGTGTAACATTGGAATCTCCATTACGATGAGCTTCTTTAATCAATGGAGCCACACCTTCCCATGTTAATGCATGACCAGATTGTTGACATCGTTCAATCCATACTGTCATCCAATCAAGATTGTTTGCAATGTACAAATGTAGTGCATCCCACTCTCGACCAACTATATTAAAAAAAATTGAAATTCATAAACGATGTATAATTAGTTAATTACTACGGTATACGACCTTAATTTATAATTGATCAATATTGAATATTAATAATTAAATGAGTATAATATACATAAAAACCAAATGTAAAATGTATTCTAATTAATCTCCATGACCATCTTATAATTACTTGACACTTTCCTCAATCTACCTTTCCCCATCAAGTACTCCCCTTCGAATTTGTTAATGGAGTTGGGATCCCAAATGTGATCTACATGGATCTTTGCTACAAACTTAGGAAGATATTCAGTAATGTACACCATAGTATGGTATACCATGTATCCCTCCACCATAGAACCCTCGGGATGTGCTCTCTGTCTAACAAAATTCTTCAAAAATTTCAAGTGCCTCTCAACTATCCACATTGACCTTGTGTGTATAGGTCCACACAATTCAATCTCCTCAACTTGGTGTATGAGGTAGTGTTCTTGTGCATTGAAAAATTTCAAAGGTAGACACTTTTGCATTTCACAGATTAGACGAGGAATTCTTCTCTTCCAATAATTTATATCTTCTTTATGGATTGCTTTAGATGAAAGCCATCTACAAGTGATTCAAGGCACAAATATATTAATGAGATTTAACAAAAATATCTAACAAATTGAACAAATATCGCTACTTACCTCATTTATTATCCAAGATCATATATAACTTGCTTGACATTGTTGTCGAAGTTGTCTGGGAGAGATAGAGGTAGAACGTACTACAACAATTATAAAATGATCTTTTCATTAATATTTTCCCAAAAGTAGTAAACACAATACACTAAAAAGTACATGCAATATACAAATATATATATAATATTCCAAAATAATTACCTTAATGAAGGTATGCCAATCATGTGTTTTCATCCCTGACCCAAATTCACCTTTCTTTGTTATGATATTGTTTATGTTTGCAACAAATCTTGTGGGAAATCGAATTTTTTGTATGACTTGTTTTATAGCATTGCTTTGCTGCTCCGTTAATAATCAAGGAAGTGCACTTATATTAATTTGGTTTCCATCGTTGTTTAATTGAATGAAATTTTTCATTGCATGACTGGCTTCTTGAATGTCACTACAAATTTTGAAAATTTTTTCTTTGTCATGCCTTCCGTCCAATATTTTTCATAACGTTTATGTCATATTCTTTCCGATATGCATTATATCAAACAAATACACAATTTGTAGCTGCTCATAGTAGGGCAACCTACTAAATTGTCTGGGATAACTTTTCAATCCCTGTGGAAGCCGACCATTAATGCCTTGACGACCTTCATGAAGCATATAAGTTAAACAAATTAACAATGACAATCATTGTCAATTACAGCATGAGTAAACACAACACAATATAAAAATATAAATTCAAAACATATCATAAATGATAGATAAACAATTTGATCTGATGTATAACCTTTATGATTAATTCTATTATATTCCAACTTCCATAGGCGAGGTGTCATTCTTCATGGTTTTGATGTAGTCTCTTCTTTCCCATTGAAAAGATGTTTTTCAATAGTTTGATACTTATGATTTCTGTGGAGGAAGTACCTATACTCATCAAACACCTGCTTTCCTAAACTTGTTGAACGATGAGATTTCATCTTTGGACCACAAATTGGACATGCAAATTTTCCCTTTGTTTGAAGACCTGCAAATCATATATAATTGGATTAAATATGTCAATTTTTATAATTATATATAATGAATAGATTATTTAAAAAAAAAATGCATGATATCTACTTCATAAAATTAAATATCGTTAAAGTCATGCAGTCGAACGTTATAACATACCAAAAAAATGTGTTAGCCCTGGGGCATCATGAATTGTCCATACAAGCATTGCATGGAATTGAAATTGTCTTTGTCCTATTGGTCTAGATACATCATACATAGTGACGCCATTCCATAACTTTAGTAACTTGTCGATAAGAGGCTCAATATATACATTCATATCTTTAACTTGGTACTTACCTAGTTAAATGAACATAAACATTACATAATTATTATAACCATTTTACTGCAATATATATATAAATTCATGTACATGACTATTAAATGAAAAAACATATAAGTCATTATGCAACAAATAAGACAAACGAGATGTTACTACGTTAAAGAAAATTGATGTAAAAAAAAAACTGGAACAATCATTGCCAACATTATGTGCTCCCTCTTTATTGACATCCATGGAGGAATGTTATTGTTGATAACAAAAACAGGCCACACCGAGTAAATAGATCTCAGCTCTCCAAATGGATTGACATCGTCCGCTGCCAATGAAAGCCTGAGATTACGAGGTTCTTATTTAAAGTGTGGCCATTTTTCCTCCATTTCCCTAAATGCAGAACCATCTGCAGGCATTCGAATAATCTCATCTCCACTTCTATTACGTGCATGGTAATCCATAAATTACGCTAAGCTTTCGCACCTAAATAATTGTTGCATACGTGGAATAATGGGAATATAACGAAGAACCTTGCGAGGCACTTTTTTTGTTAGTTAATCTGTTCAATATCTATTGATATGACATTCTGGGCATTCTGTTGAAAATTCATGTTGTTTATGATATATAATATGATCATTGGGACATGCATCTATTGCTTGATACTCCATTCCAATATCTTTCATAATTCTAGATAAATCTCGGTATGAGCGAGGTAAAATATTTGATGGTGGTAACAAAAATTCACCAATCAATCTACAACAAAAAATAATTTCTTAATATAAAGAATATTAAAGGTACATACTTCATCATTTATTTACTAGCGATGAACTAACAACAATTAAAATAGATGAAAAAAGATGACATATATGACATACCTTAACATCTGTGAGATTGCTATGTTGGATAAACCATTCATAACCTTCAAGTTCACCAGCAACAATACAGCAGAGAGAAGAGTTATTTGGGAGCCTTCATAAAGGGGCTTGTATGCCTTCTCAAGTACAGGTAAATCATGAACATCATCAAAGTCATCTCGATCAACATGATCAGATGTGCCACTACATGTGTCATGGATCAATGTATTTGTACCATCATCTTCAATTGTGTTTTCTGGTGCATGATCATCTTCTTCCATAGGATCATTAACTTCATCTTCGATATTCACAGCTCCATGTTCCTCCGCTTACAAAACCACATTCTCTGGGCCGTGATAATTCATATCGTGTGCCCTAGGGTGCCCCACCTTTATAATAATGATAAACACAAATAAACCATGATCATGATCAAGTGATTTTATATATATATATCAAATGTTAAAACAATATAAACATTTACAAATTCAATCAATATAAACACATATAATGAACTTACCAATAGTCGATAACCATGCCCCCCTTCAACATGACCATGTTGCCTACAATGTTTCTCAGTTGTTGTAATTAAAATTCTTCTCGTCTTTAAGCCCTTGCAATTATTGCAAGGACAATAACATTTCCCATCACCCTTTCTTTTCAATATAGCCCACAATCTAGCAACTGTCTCTTCATTTTGTTCTGGACTAATATTATCTGACATGATTTTTCTTTACCAAGCTTGAATATTTAGATCTTCAAAAAATATCAAACTCACTCGTACTCCAATAATTTTAAATCATACACATGTAACAAAATATAATAATTATGATATTTTACACCAAAAAATTTTTGCATGCAACCACCCCTGCAAAAGAGAAGATAGTCTGAAGTTAATGACCCCAAAAAACACTTTCAAATGCTAATTCCATAAATTATTAAATTCTGATTTTACAATGATTTCCAACTATTATACTCCTAAAATCAGAATATTGAACTTGCACAACAAAATATGGAAATGAAATTCTCAAAATGCAGCTAATAGGCCTCAACAATTAAGGCCTACTCAAGACTTTGTGAAGTCACTGCAAGGTTTACAGGCCTTACCTGATGATTTCAGCAGAAGGATTAAAGAGTTGGTAAAGAGTTTTGATGACTGGAGTGACACATCTTTACCAAATATTGTAGATGCCCAAGGAAATGTTAGATCACTGCAGCAATGGCAAGACAGGGTACATGAAATCATCAACGCACAAATCAAATTGATTTGTGATGACTCAGATTATGAGATGCTGATGAGTAGTATGGATCATAGCAGCAAAAATATTTTGGGGAAAAAATCGGCAAACAAAAAGTATAAGATTTTTTTTTTAAATCGTGAAAAAATCAGATTTAAAAAAACATAAAAAATTGTAGAACAAGAGATAAAAACTTTTTTAAAAAAATTGAAAGCGATTTCCATAGCATAGAGATATAGAGAGCAAAAAAAATAAAGAGTTTAACTAATGAATTGTAGAAAATAGATTTTTGAAATTTATATTCATAACGCTGATTACATTCTTTGCATTGCACATCTTTCAAACTCAAAGCATTACTTCACATTGCATAACTAATAACTAGATGCTGATAGATGACAAAATTTCAATTACAATATAGTTTTTTACAAAGTCAACCTAAGAAATTATGCAATTACTTCACATTGCATAACTAATAACTAGGAGCAGCTGCCAATTGCAATAGCTTGTCATGGCATTCCATGAGACCACATTTCTTTGAGGTATTTTTTCGAACAGTTCATTGCCTTGTCTATGCTTCGAAATTTTCATACATGTCTACCAAAGCATTTTATCAAACAGTTCACTGCTTTGCAGCTATGGCTAAAAGCCTAAAAACAGGTGCTTTCAAAGAAGCTACGGATGCCTGGAAAAAATCTATCAAAGCATAATAGTAAGCAATAGCATAGACAAGGCAGTAAACTGTTTGAAAAAATGCCTGAAAGAAATGTGGTCTCATGGTGATGGAATGCCATGATGAATGCCTATGGCCATGGATTGTCATGGTATTCCATCACCATGAGAACACATTTCTTTGAGGCATCTTTTCCAACAATTCACCACCTTGTCTATGGTACGACATTTTTCATACATATCTACCAAAGCATTTTATCAAACAATTCACTGCCTTGCTGCTATGGATAAAAGCCTAAAACAAGTGCTTTTGAATAAGCTATGGATGCTTGCAAAAAATCTATCAAAGCATAATAGTAAGCAATAGCATAGACAAGATAGTGAACTGTTTGAAAAAATGCCTCAGTTAATAGCTCAGCGGTTATGGTTATAACAAATTTTGGCTGTCTTGGTGGCAGTTTTGGTGCAAGTTTTCAAAGTTTGGCAAATGCAACAGTTATTCTCCAGTGGACAGGATGAACAAGAAGATTCTCCAGAGACTCAGCTATTGTAACCAAATTTTGAAATGTCATAAGGCGGTCCAAGTGACCAGTGACAAGTGTATTTCTGGTTCGATGCTTGTTGCTCCTTCATTTTCCCTATAAGAAGGATTTCAGGACCAGAAATATGGGTTAGCAAGTTAGATATCTTTAGGTCAAGTCTAATTGAAGTTGCAGAGCGAATTTGTAAAGAGCCTGATATTATAGTGAAGATACTATTCTTAGGTTTGGTGTCATTCTATTGTAGGTTCTAGTTTCATGGGTACTTAATTTTCAAGACAGTACTAGCATTTGAATGAAAATTACTCATTTCAAGGTCATGTATCTCCATTGTATGAATATATTATTATCTTGAATAAATGATCAAGGGTTATTCTATTCATCTCACTATTATGGTGTGTGTAATTCTCATTTTGGCTTTAATTCAAGGAATTAATTAAAATGCTTGAGTGAGGTTATAGGTGACTATGTTCATATAAGGATTTGATAAGTAGTATTGGGTTAGAATATAGATTGATGGTATTGTAAGGCAGTATTATCTGAGATTTTATATGTTGTGTCTAGAAGATAAACTTGGTTATAGTAAAAAAATAACCAACACCTTTGATATTATCTAGCTATGGCTCCCAAATCTATTGCAAATTGATCATTAGGGTTAAAATTGAAACCTTGCAAATATAATCTTTGTCCAAATCCATCAAGAATTTTCCATCAGTTATAAACAATTCCCTTATAAAGAATTTGTGAAGCCAGGTCTAAAATCTGGAAATGAAATTCTAGAAATGCACAAGACTAAAAATGAAATCTGATGATATGTTGCTTTAAAATATGGTTTTCAAACCTGGAAGTACAAATCTGACTTCACAAATGAATTTTGGAAAAAGACAATGACTACCCTCAACCTGGCGATATCTTCTTGAGTTTCTTCTAATTTTCCCCAAGAAAACCATTGAGGAAAACACTATCGCAATAAATAGTTCACAGGTTAAATTTTGATTTCAATTTATGCCCACCACAATTTAACTTTGCAGGTTGAAACGTAGACGAAAAAATGGTTCATCGAAATTTTGGCGAACGTCGGGGTAAAAATTAAAAAAAGAATGAAAATTTGCATAAGTGCTCGATGATACATCTGATTATATAGCTTTTGTCAGAAGGTTTCATCAAAAATTGGGGTCAAATGAGTTAGTGATACAAAGGAAAAATTCTAATAAAGGTCGATCTTACCTTTCTTTGCTCACATAATCGACCAAGATATAGAGTGTAGAATTCTATGAGATTCTTGAAAGATATTTTCCCTTCCTTTCCTTCCTCTATCAACCCCATTTTTCCTGCTTTTCGAACCAAGATTCTCCTTCTTCCTCTTGAGTTTTTCTCCCCTCTGCCTTTTGCATGATTTTTCCTCTTTGTAACTACATTTTTTCCTAAATTGGAAGGCTTCATTAAATTAGCCACCCACACTTCTTTCACTCATAGTTTCTCCTCTGTTTAGGGGGTTATGGGAGGCCTTCAACCCATTCGAGCCCATTTTCATTTTTTAAAATTTTGAATACAAATCAAGTGTTAACTATTAAGTTACTACTTTTAATTAACACTTTTTTGTTTAAACGTTATTTCCATAAGATTATTTATTTATTTTTCCCATGTGACATCCTTTTTATCATTTTTATAAATTTCAAACAAATAATTCCTTTCAACATTTCAAATAGAAGAAAAGAAATTAACACACAAATATATTTCCAATAAAATTAGCATCAAATAGACAAGGTAAGACAAATGCTCCAATAAATTTGTTTCAATAAGCTTACCTATTTAATCATTTATACATTTCACACTAGAAAAAAGATATCTACTAAATTGCAAGTTAAATGAAAATGCTATGGTTTTCAATGGTGTGTGCAAATTCCAAATTCCAATATGCTTATCGATCGTCATTTGGCTAAATACTCCTACCTCAATGATGTTCTCAATCTTCAACCCATTAGACTGCATTCACACACTTGCACTTACAGAGTTTCATCAATAACCATTACCCAATGCTTGAAATAAATAGATTCAATTCTTCATCATAACATTCATCTTTTGTATTCAATCATATGAATATAGATATTTCAAATGACAATGAAATCTTAAATTTATCACAAGTCAAAACTGATAAATTTCATTTTTCATAAATATTTAAATAACTTAGCATTATTAAATGTAAAAAAAATTTGAGACACAACATAATGTGTCCATGACATAAATCAAAATATTTAGTGATTATCTTCATTGCACCTTCTAGGAAATTCCAACAGGTTCCTTCCAACTACTACCATATTAAGGAGTTCAGTGGATTAAGTAAAAATCTCATGCCTAAACTCATTGTTGATTTGATGAGAAAAATAGGAAACTTCAACACTTTCCAAGACAAGGTACAAGAAATAAAGGAGTTTTGGATAAAACAAGAAGGACCTGATCTTTAAAATGATATTGAAGGAGTATTACATATAAAAGTGTTACAAATCATAATGTTATTCTAGAAGTGTTGAACAATTTCCAAACCTAGTAAGGGCTAGTCTCTTTCTTCTCTTTTTTTCTCACAATCACTCTCAAATGGGTGTGTCTTATTGTTTTGGGCTAAATGCAATAAATTATAATTTAAGTTTGGATCCAATATTTATAACTTGTAACTTGTAAATTTGGGGCCTATGGACCAATTTAAGGTCTAGGCCATCCTTGTTCTTTTTAAATTTGTGTCAGGAGTCTAAGTTTGGTATTTATAGGAATTTTGAAAATATTATTATGGAATTTTTGCAAAACTATTTAATGTACATGTGAACTATTAAAATTTGTGTTGAGAATCCTATTGAAGGTTGTAATCTATAAATTTAAAATCAAACAATAGATCATGCATATTTTCCTATTTTTTCCCATCATTGATAGTGATGTATCTCTATTTTATACCTTTTAAGTTGAATAACTTGGTGAAATATTTAATGTAATTTAATATAGAGTTAGGTGTAAAATCTGCCCATGAAATAATGTCATTTTATGCCCTTAACTTGGAAATTATTTGTATTCTCCTTTAAATCCCACACTTATGGTATTGGTGATTTTGTGAATACTAGTTATCAAATTATAAATTATGTTGGATCTCATTAGACCATTCAAAATTAAAGCTAGGACTTGGTATATCATTATTTGTTCATTTTTGCATTTCTTTTTCTAAAACCCTAACATCTTTTGATATTTTTATTATTATAGTTAGATTAAGTATATATTTTGGTCAAATTAGGAATATATTAGAAGTATTTTATTGGTAATTCTACTTAAAATCATATAACGGTCTTCTACTATTTTAGTAGATTTAATACAAGAGCTCAAATATTTATTTATTATCATAACAAAATTTATTCCTTGGATTTAAGATATATTTTATCTAGCTCTCTATTGAGAAAAATAAGCCCCTTGTAAAAAAGTGACATAGACTACTCAACTACTCCACACTGCCAAGACCTAACACTAAAGGGATATTGGAATTGATCCATTACTTATATATATCAACCTTTCTAAAAAATAGAGTGTTATTCATTATACTTGATTTTTTATTTTGAAAGACCCATCAATAGGAATTAGCACTAGAAGAAGGGCCAAATGAATCTAGGCCATCATAAGAAATCATGCATTTAGTAGAAGAGAGACCAAACCTACATCTTTGAGGGGGTAAGGTTGACACAGTTCTATTGAGTTAGTTTGACATAGAAAATAAAGGAGTGATAAGTGGAAGGCTACCAAAAATATAGATCCATTCCCTATCCCTAATCCAGTAATCCATATTGAGATCCCTATTTTTCTTTTCACTTCACTAGTATCTCCACAAGTATCTCCACATCCATCTCCAAGAATGAATTTATTACTGGCTAATGAGAACTACCCACTTAACCTTAAGGCAATTCATCATGTGATATGCATAAGAACTCTGAGAAATATTTCCCTAAGATAACCTATGGTGAGAGAAAGAGTGTTGAATATCATATTAAAACTTTCAAGGAGATATCTAATAAAGACCAAATATAATATGAGGATGTAGTTTATAGATTGTTTCCCTTCGCTTTGGGATAATTTTCTTACAATTAGTACTTGACTTTAGCTCCTATATATTACTACATTGGAGTAGTTATAACCATATTTTTTGAATCATTTTAAGATCTATTTTGACCTAGCTATCTTGTACCATCAATTTGTCATTCAAAATGGTAAAAAGAGCCTAATGAGCCTTTGTGTGTATTCAGAATGAGGTTGTATAAAATGTACAATAGGTTAGAGATTCATTACCTCATGGAGGAGAAATTTTTATTTTAGGGGTACCTTAGGTCATTAGATCCCTTGACAACATTTTTTCTTAGGAGAGTATAATATATACACTTTACAAAATTCCTTTACAAAAGTAATACAAGTCTAACAACAAGTAGATCCATTTAAATATAAATAACTACAAGACCATCAAATTATTTAGGATATACTGAGATGAGAAATTAGATCCAAGTAATCAATAGTACCTTTGCCAATTATACTCCTTTGCTAAATCATATTAGAAGAATTATTCCTCGAGGGTAGAATAAAGTCAAATATAAAAACCCCTAAGTTAGATCCATCCTTCCCCTATTGTATCTTATCTAGGGAAATGACAAGGGGCTTTTAGTTTTCCTCAATCATTAGGTATTACATTCTTTAAAAAAATAATTAATATTCAAGGTTCTACATCAACAACTAAGTCATAAGATCTCACTATCTACAATTAACATCAAACTAATAAGCAGTAAAGAATACTTTCTCTTAGGTAACTAATGATATTACTCACATTAATTTAAACCCTTAAGGTTCAAATAAAAGTTTTTCTAATAATAAAAATCATTTATAGAGTCAAATTAATGTTTATCATCATAGTAATGGTCAAAATAGTCAAAATAATCATAATAGAGGTTTCAATAAATAGTGTTTTAATAGACAATGGAATATATGGCCTAACAATGGAGGTTTCCCTAGCCCTCTAGATAATACTAATTAGGAACATGTTTTAAATTTTATTGGTCTATATATTTTGACTAATTACATTGTAGATTACATGAAAAACTTATCATGTAGAAGTAAATTGCCTAGAGATTGGAAAATTTCTAGAATTTCTTAGGTAGCTTAGAAAAATGTAGTAATAATAGAGATATGAGTACAACAATGATGTTTGAGTCTTATATATTTCTTAGTGAAGGAAATGACTTGAGTAGATTCTAACTAATGAGAAGTTTAGGTTCCCCTTTAAGGAGGAAAATAAATTAGTACAAGGATATAATGAAATAAATGTTTTTCAATAGAATAAGAGAAGTTTTTATTTGAGAATCAAGGATAAGGAGCATCTCATATGTCTATTTTCCCCATCATACTCCTTAGCATATAAATATAAATAATAGAAATCCTCTCTCCAAGGTTCCCTCAAGGAGACAACATAAATAGAATATGCCTACTACTAACATTCAACTAATTTTTCACCTAAGGAAATTTATAATGTAGTATAACAATTCAAGAAGATTAAAGAAAATATTTTGATGGATGAAATGTTGCATTTATCGATCCTAGCTAGAAAGAGGATTTGATTCATTCACTAGAAAATTAGAAGGCTAAGTAGATAACCACTAATAAAAAATATAAGGTTAAGACAACTATCATCACAAACTATTTACAAATCTTTTCAAAGGAAAGCTTGAAGTTCCTTGTTTTTTTACTAAGGCTTAGAATCTATTCTAAGAATTTTCATAATTATTTGGTTGGTTCAAGTGCTTTTGTAATGTCATGTCCTTCTATATTTATTGTAAGTTAGGAATGATTCACCTCCTAACCAATAAAGTATTTTTTAATTGGATAAATCATCATGGAAAGTTGTAGGAGTTTTGAAAGATGTACATATCCAATAAGGTTTGATCCATGAATAAAAATTATAGATGTACAAGTGGCTGATTTTCTTGATCTATATGGGATGTTGCTCAATAGAGAATGGACTAGATTCTTAGGAATAGGTATTGTATGCATTGAATAATATTGGATTAATCTAATTATGTAAAATAAATAAATATTTATTTATGGTACATCTAGGAGATATGTTTAGCCATATGTATTAAATATTTAGTTTGGGAAACTTGTAAAGTTTTATGTAACATTGGGTTAGATATTTTATGTGTGGGTTGCACATTGGGAAAATATTTATTTTTTGAAAAACTTTCTACCAAAAATTAAATGTGGGGTCAATATTTTTGTGTAATCATGGTTTTGAGACACATGGTTTTACCTTACCACTTTTTTGTATTTGTTTGAGCTTGATCTATAAAATAAATCACATGTTTAGTGGTTGATGTTGGCTAGTTGGGGTTTTGGCTTGGTTTTCATTGTATTAAGTCTTCTTCTAAGGAGTGCATATGTGAAGCATGGCATGAGATGTGTGCATAAATTCTTGGACACATGGAGATGCTTGATGCTTCAAAAGTGTTCAAGGATACTTTGTAAGTATATTTTAATGGTTCATTGTTGAATAATACATTGAGTGTGGATTCTTTTAGAGGCCAGGCTTTTCCTTCTATGAGTATTTTCTCAAGGTATATCTTGTGTTAACTTGTGATATGTCTTTAATATTTTCATATGGTTATTTTGTAAGCTTGTATGCATTATTTTCTCTCATGGGGTTATGTAGGAAATGGTTTGATCAACATGTATAATTTTCCTAACATTTGGTATCAGAGCCATGGTTGTGGTTGTGGGGTTTTAGAGATCCATGTTTTGGTATAACCTTACTTGAGTATATATAGTTGAAATTTTAAGCCATGAAAATGCGAGAAATATTTTAGATATTTCAGGGTATGAGACACACTTTTTAAGTTTTTGTTATTGATTTTTTTAGTGGCTAATATGGGTATGTGCAAGATCATCATGGAAAAAATAGGCCCTTAAGTGACAATAAAATTCAGAAAATTCAAAGTTAGGCAACTTGACGTAAAAAATTGAATAAGTTATCTATATTATTTCAAAAATATGTAAGAAGAGAATATGTAGAAAATTGAATGTAGTTTCTAAACTACTAGGCTTATTTTTATTTTTTTAAATCTATTTGGTGAAAATTTGAAATTTCAATGTAGTAGTACTTAAATTTCAGCAAAAAAGATAAGAAGTAGGTGTCTGTCTGACCACCCTAACCACAATAAAATGATAATATTTTAGATATAAGTAGAGGACTCATGTCCCGATGTGATGCATATTTTTTTGTAACTTTTTTCCAAGTAAATAATTAATTATGATTTTTTTATTACAGATTTTAAAAAATATAAAAACTCATATGTCTAACCACCTTAACTTGGTCAAAAATTCATGAAATTCATTTATTTTTATTTTTATCCTATAGTATGCGAAGCATAGAATGTGATGCATGTTTTGGATTCAAAAAATGTGATATCGTTTGAAAGCTATAGATTTTTTCAATCAACCTATCAATCAGGACTTGCTAATAGTTGAAATTTGGGAATCCAAAATTGGCTAATAGTTCGAGCTAAAACGTGACCTGAATCACCACATTTTTACAAAAAATAATTATAATCTTATTTAAATCACCAAATAATTTATTATTAAAAATTTTAACTCAAAATTTCACCACAATATTCAACACATGATTAGATCAAGTTCGCCTAAATTTTATGAATTATAGTAGAAATGTATATTAATTTACCAATAGTATATCATAATTATTAGATGATTTAGGAGCATATTTCTAATCTTTAGTTTCCACCATTGATTTATAATATAACCTAATGGCCCTTGTTGTTTTCCTTGAGGTAAAACTTACCCATGATATGTAATGCTCATGGGGCCCACAATTTTGGGTCTCGTGAGCATTATAGATTATGGGTAAATTATACCTTATAAAGTATAACAAGGTTTGTTAGGTCTGTTGAAATAAGGTAGCATCGGTCAGATATAAATGATGATTGAATATATTCAACATCATCTTTTATATACATTGAAATCTACATCCCAAGTATATTATCGATCTGCAATTAGAGGTTATTACTTGTAGATTATTGGCTTTACATGTTCTTCATTGAATTTCGATCAAGCATCATTATCAGTGATCACTTCTAGATTGGATATTATTATTTATTTTTGCAAGTTAATTTTAGATCAAATTTAGTAAGCATGTACGTTTATTAAGTAACTAACCCCGATTGGTAATTGGGTGGTTAGTTAGACGAATTGGCACAAATCATGGGACGTGTCTCCCATTAGATATTTAATATAGATCCGATCCTCAATTGAAGACATCAAAATAATTAATGTTCTGCTCTTGAGGATTGAATACCACAAAGATAAATTCAGACTTGGAGATTCATGATCAATACTCCCAAGATTTAAATCTGACATCAACTTCCTAATTTCAATTTCAATATTATGTTTTAATCTGATCGATTTAATTTACACTAACATGGTATCAGAGCCACATTAAGGAAGATCCGATTAAACTCAAATATCAAATTATTTAATTGTATTCTCTCTTGAAATCACAATCACATTCCATTCTCCATAATGTCGAGTGTAATCATATTTGAGGATCGTCTTGAAGGTGAAAATAACTTTGCATCATGGAAATTTAGAATCATGATGATTCTAAAATAAAATAAGTTAGAATCATTTGTGAAAGAAAAAAAGATAGAACCAGAGACTGATCTGGAGAAATCTCAATGGATTGAGAACAATGAGAAAACTATGAAAATTATAGTAGATGCAGTTAGGGACCATATAGTATCCATTCTATCTAAACATGAGACTACATACCTAATGTTTAAATCCTTTGAAAGCACCTTTGAAATAAACAACACTAGTAGGACCCTTTCTTTAAAGAGGCAACTTAATCATTTTCAAATAAACAAGGGAGAATCTATTAATGCATATTTCATGAGAATCAATGAACTAACAAATCAACTGTCAATAGTCGGATATCAAATTGATAGCAAGGAGTTAACACTAATAGCTTTAGGTGGCCTACCAAACTCATGGGAGTCATTTGTTCAAGGAATAAGTGAAAAATCAAAACTCCCTAAATTTTATAGGCTAAGAACAGATTGCTTACAAGAAGAAACAAGACTAATGACAAAAGGAAACAATTAGAAACCCATAGATGAGGATATTCATGTGCTAAACACAAGTTCTCATAAGAAAGGTAAGAAGGAAAACTTCAAGAGAAAGAAGAATTATTATGGAAAGGGATCATTCAAGAAAAGGAAAGATATCTCCCAAATACAATGTTTCATATGTTATCAATATGGACACTGTGCAATGAAGTGCCCTGATAGAAAAAAACAACAAGCATCCTTTGATAAAGTTGGAAAGACAAATACAGAATATGATTCTGAGAAATTTGTCTTCTACTCAGTATTATCAAGCCAAGTATCAAACAAAGTCTAAAACTGGGTAATTGATAGTGGTTCATCAAGGCACATCACAGGGTTCAGAGAACACCTAGATACTATAATAGAAGAAATTGATGAAGAAGTAACTATTGGGGATGATTTTGCACATCCAGTAAAGGGGGTTGGAACTTGCACCATAAATTTGAACTCTGGCCTCTCTCTACAACTCACTAGAGTATTGTTTGTACCAGGAATAAAGAGGAATCTAATATCCATTTCTACTCTTGAAGACAATGGATATAGAGTTACCTTTATGAATGGAAAAGTTATGGCATGGCCAAAGAACTCCACTATATAGAAATCACAAACTATAGGTATAAGACAAGGATATCTCTACAAACTGTGCAATGACACTAAACAAGCTCTTATTCATGAGACCTCTGATTCAAATGAAATTTGGCATCGAAGATTAGGACATATTCATTGTTGTGCCCTACCTTTTGTAGAAAAATTAGCAACATGATTGCCTAAACTAAAACAAGTTCATGAAGGAGCATACAAATAGTGTGCCCTAGGGAAGAATACAAAGGGGACCTTCCAAAATAGTTTGAGTAAAACCATAAATGTATTAGAACTAGTACACTCTGAATTATGTGGACCCATGTTTGTACCCTTCATGGCAGTGGTGGAGCTTTTAATTTTTCCCTTGTAGGTTTATTTTGTCCTCAGTTTTAATGGTATGGGTCATGGGTTTTCTTTTCGAGCATTGACTTGTTATTAACGGTGGTCGGTCACTTAAGTTGTCTTTTATCCCTTTTTGGTCTTGACTTTACCGACCCCTTTTACTCGTCCTTTCAGTCTTTTGCATCATGACCATGTTATATTTCTATAGTGTCAGGCTAATGAATTGTTTTAGATTAACCTTTAAATAATATTTTACACCTCGAGGGTCATTTCCCCATCCACCTAGTCGGTCCCCTTCTTTAAGAATAACGTTTTTGCATATGCAAATTGTGTGACCGTTGGATGAAGTGATTTTAATCTTAACCGTTTCTCGCAGACCTCGCAAGGTTTATGCTTACGTCATAAAAATGGTGTGAGGCGTGCGAGATGCTACCACCTGTCGCGTTTGATGGTGGGGATCAGTTTTGCTCACTAACCAATGATGGATGTTGATGTTGACAGTTGTTTTTGTACCAATGCATCATGGTCGTCCCTCACTGACCTCGCACAATCAAAACTTTAGTTTCAATAATGTTGCGAGGTGTGCGATGTTTTGATGCATGGACGCTAAAGTTTTACTCTAGACGACAAAGGTGGGGCTCGTCCCATGCTGATGTGGTGCCCTGTAGGTGAATTTCCTGTCCGTTTGGTTACTGGAGAGTGGATGTGGCATTTTCAAACTGTTTTGACTTAATCTTAGCCGTTCTCCTAGCCAACATTGCTTTTGACCAACGACTCATATTTAAAATAAATTGGTGTTGTACTATAGCCATTTTATCTCACACGAGTGAATAGTAATGGTCGAGTTTGACTCTACCTACATAATTAAATGCTAAAATTTACGAATTGCTATTTTCGTGTTGTATCTCTACATTGAGGAATAATTGCCTGGTATCGAGTGAAGCAAGCCGTTGTTGTGATTTCTCAATTTCATTGCCCTGGATGTTTTGCGAATGAAACAGTAAGTAGCATGTATGCCATTTCTTCTAATTTCAGAAGATTTTATGGTTGTTTGCTGAATAATTAGTGATTGTTTCCCCTTCATTCCTGAAGAATTGTTTGAATAAATTTTCTTAGAGCTCATCTAGATAATTTCTTGTGACTCTAGAATCGTGAGGTATTTTTCTGTTTAAGGCTAAAGGAATAAAATTGTAATTGCTTGCCATCTGAAAGTAAGAAAACCCTAGCTCGAGTTATCATTCATCTAGTATAAATCGCACCCAAGGCCCGAAGTTCTGGTTCTGAAACCACTACCAGGTTTTTCTCCCAAGATATTATTGATTTTTTAAATCCCTCTACTAACAAGAAGCAGGAGGGAAAGGTTTTGTTCTATGGACCCCTACTTTTGGAAGGGCTAATAGACAAGCAGTGTGCAATTTGATATGTCGACTTATCATATATCGAGTGGCAATTATTCTCCAATTGGTTTGGGAACAGGAATTTTTCGGTCCCTTTGTGTAACCCATGGAGTTTAGACTTGGGTAAGTTGTTGGTGCCTAATGTCTACATGAATGTAGACATTTTAAAGGATATTGTTGTGAGATATGACCCTATAATCTGAGTTGTCAAAACTCATGTTGGTGTGCAGATGATTAAGTTAACCAGAGAAGAAATCACAGAGATTTTCAAGTTGCACGAATGGAGTCAAGATATGGTTCCTGTCAACCTTGAGGTTTTTAGACAAGAGTATAGAAATACTAAAGGTTTGTTCTGAACATCCCTTTTGATACCTCATATGGCTGTCTCGGGAAGAGGAAAAAATCAGAAGAAGGTAGTGATTGGCAGGAATGAGCCTGAACCTTTTCCTATGGACTATTTCTCTAGTTATTTCAAGAAGACCTTTCTATGCTTTATGTCAAGTTCTTGGAGTCAGTTTAAAGACAACCTTGCCTACTGATATTATGTACATGGTTGTAAATCTCTAGCACCTAGGTTTCAATGTGGTTTATGATTTTTCCTCTTACCTAGCATAGAAAATGTACACGGGTCTAGTGGCTTTAAAGGAGGGGATAAATTGGGTTGGATTCAGGTGGTTTTTCCTGTTAATCCACATGTTTCTGTATAGGGGTCAGGTTGTGTTTGAAAGAGATATGGAGTTAAAGAAGAAGGAAGGTAATATTGAAATGTCTGTCCAATATTGGAGTAGGATTCTTGACATGCATGATCATAAGTTTGATTATGTGAATTTCCATAATGTCTTTGGATCTAAATTAAGGAAGGCTCTAGTTCGTGACCCCCCAAGGATTCCAAAAGAAATTCATGACTTCTTGAGGCCAATGGAGAGGAGACCTAAATTGAACATAATGCACAATTAGGGAGACATTATCCCTTATCATAGCACAACAGCTTTCAGGGTTTTTGGCACCAATAACAATCCAAGGGTTCTCCCAAGGGAGGTGCCTCTTAGAATTGGATTCTTGGACATCATGAGGTAGTTGGGAGGCGCTCAAGAGTTAAACTTGCTAGTTGAATAGAAGAAGGGTTATTTCTTCCCTGAATATATAGCTTTTGCCAATTTTGTTATTGCAAAGGGAGGATGGAAGGAGTTACATACATTACTTGGGCCTTATAGGATAAGGACCGTGCATCCCACGAATCATGATCCTAAGGGTTTTATCTCTCAAATGAAGGCAAAGCATCAGACTAGAGCCTTTGTCCATAATTTCTACTTTCTTAGAGGACATCATCAGGAATATTTTTGATTTGGAATTACAAGAGGAGAGAAAGGCAATGAACATTGCCTATTCTAAAATGGTAAAAAGTAAGAGGAGAGAATACCTGGTTTCAATTGCATACCTAATGTTAAAGATGAGTTTAGTAGGGCAATATATGCCATTAATAATTTTGAGACTTTGGTTGGGGTTTTGAAAGATGAAAGGGTTCTGGAAGAAAGGGGAAAATCACAAACAATCGAAGAGTACCTTGAAGTAAGGTTAGAGGAGAGGCCTACTTATCAGCCCCAAAAGAAGATAAAGGTTTTTTCTAGAAGAAGGGGAAGTAGGGATAAAGATGCTGCTAAAAATATTGCACCATCTTCTTTAGGGCAGTCAATGCCAAATATTGTTGATTTGGATTCTCCTCCAATTTTTCAGAGCAGGCTTGCCCACCATCACCAAAGAGGCATAAGGTTGAAAGAGTAAATATGGTTGATTATGATGGTGATGAGGATGATGACATTATTGTGACTCTAGATGAAATGCATCCTGAGATGCCATTGGACCCAGTTGACACTAGAACAAATTCAGGTGTAGTTACTTTGAGGTTAGGAAAAGATGAAATCAAAGGAATAACAAGCAATGATGACTTGAGAATAGAAGCCTGCAGACAGTTCATGATGGATGACTCTTTTATTCAAACTAGTTCTTTTAAATATTTTGTGTGGAGAGCACATATTGCATTATATGCTAAGAAGGTGGCACATGAGATAATTTTGCATCCAGAGCTCCCAGAGAAGGTAATTCAATCTAAGGTCAGAGAATAGATGAGAGACAAATTTAGAGAAATAACACTAGAGCAGGGCCGGGTATTGGTATAAAAAAGTGGAGTATTGCTACTTCCTGAATGGGATATTGTTGATGTTGTGGTGTTTGACACAATAAGAAGGACCAATAAGCCACTTCTTGCTACTAAAGAGGAGGCTACATTGGCACTCAAAGGATCAGCCTTTAGTGAGGAATGGGATGCTTTGGAAATCTGGTCTCTATCCACTAGCTCTAAAAAACCAATTGTTGTAGAGCCATCCAACTTCAATGGTCACTTGGTTGTGAGGAGAGTTGTTGACACCCCAGCATTGGAAGCTGTTAATATGGTCGTAAATGTTGCCAAATTCACTAGGGCAACCGTTGAAGATTTTACCAAGGACCGGGATACTCTAAGAGGCCAATATAATGACATTGTTATTTAGTATAATAAGAGTCAATAAAAGGTAGCAGAGTTGGAAACTGAATTGGCTTTATTGAAGCAACAAATGGATACCATGAGGTCTCAAAAGCAAGCCAGTTCTAGCCACACTATTTCTGACCCACCAGTAGAGCAGTCTCAACCTCCTACACAAGCACAGTCTTTGGCTATTGTTATATATAATATGGGACAAGTGCCTATTGCAATTGAGAGGGCTACTAGCCCTGGAGGGGGACTCTCTATGGATAAATTGATTCATCAAGTTGAAGAGTATAAGGAGATGGTAAAGAAACTCTGGGATGCAGCAGGGAGAAGCAATGCAGTAAAAGTGGACACTATTTTGAAACATTTAAACATAAGGGTCCAGAGTAAGCTAAACAATGTTCATGCAAATTATGTCCTAATGTTGCAAGCACTAAAAATAATTCCAAGGGATAAAGAATTGGCCGTCCCATTGCTAAAAAAATGGAGCCCTAGAATGGAGAAGTTGAAATTCATGGCAGTAGGGGCAAAACAACATGGGGATAAAAATCCTACTGTTATAGCAACATATCAATTGGTCAAAGGAATTGTTGACCAGAAGTTTCAAGGATTTGCTACCCCTACGGAGTCCAAGATTAAATTGTTAAAAGAGTATATAGTGGAAAGGACTTGACCCCGTTGCCATATATTTTGCACAGTCAGGATGAATTCAAACCCTTGTAGGTTTGGAAGGATCAGATGAACAATATAATGATATCTCAAACACATGAGATATGAAAAAATGTTGATATCCGCATGCTAGAGAATACATTGGAAAAGTTGTCTTTTGTTATTAGTTTCTTAAAGAACTTTGATAAAAAGGCCACATCGATAATGGTGAAGTATGCTCCTTATCGAAACAAGGCTGATCACGTTGTGACTTTCCAGTGGCCTTCTGAGGAGGAGTTTGAATTAAAAAGGTGTTCACTGATGAACTAGAATTATGAATGTTATAGTCGAGAATTGCAACTTGGTCATGTATAATATAGGTCTGGCCTTAGATGTTATATTTTAAAATTGCATTCTCCTTTTGACTTCAAGTACAAGGTGTTGAGGTGAAGTTAGAACTATAACAGTTAAGCATGCCTTCGATGTAAAGGGAGCGGCCTTTGGAGCGATGTTTTCTTTCCTCCATATCAACTAATGATGATTCTTGTCTTATGCTCTCCACTCGCATAATAGAATTGTAACTGAATTAAGTGTTAGTGGTCCAATTACAAATGGACATGTGTACTCTTCGACCTAAAGCTTGTTGGCTCCCTTTTTTTATAAAAGGGAATTCTGGGCCGAGAGAGAGGTCTGTTGAAATATCCGAAATATGAGAAGTAAGAGTCTAGTGATACAAAGAGAATGAATTGTAAGTCCAAGTTTTAAAGTTTTGAATCAAATTGGAGAACTTAGTTAATCATGGGGTTCTTGAGCATGTTTGTATCAAGCTCATGAATATTTGGAGTTCATTTTCTCTCCTATTGTGTTATGTTACATGGATTATTAATGAAATATTGATCCAAGATGATTTTCATTGATCTTCATTTGTTCTTTACTGTGAATTATGTTTAACTATAGCTCTATTTCAAAGGATCAGTTAAATGCTTCAATTAACCAGTAAGTTCATGCAATATAACAAATAGGACTCATAAAGAAGTAATAAATTTAGGTATAGATGTATGGATTGTAATGCAATTCATAATAGATCATAAGTGTTCAAGATGAAATTTATACTATAGTTCATTTTTCGTTTTTGACTCCGTAAGTTGGGATATGGAACTGGAATTCTGATCACGTTTTATTCTCGCATGTTTTGAGTTATGGACTCAGGATATTTTACTCAAACATTTCCTATCAATTTAATTTAAGTTGATTTTGTGATTCTCTGTTAATTGGACCTGAGCCTTTTCAAGGAATAGCCAATTTCTTGAAGGATTTCATCCTTTAACAATAATTGGGAATCTATCTGTTGCTTACCTGTGTGCAAATGAATCATTTATATGTTGTATGTTAAGAGAAAATTTTAAGGGAATACCCTCATGGATTTTATAGAGTCTGAACTGTAGGAGAATTATCCTTATTGCTATTCTTTTATTATTGAATGTGGCAATTTCATAGGAGCTTCTAGGAAATACGTGTGGGTTGCAGTAAAAAATGCCAATAGGCACGATTCTTATATTATGTAATATTTGTAGATTAATTCTCTATGAAGGCCTACATATATTTTCTTAAATGTAAAGAGTCGATAGAAATCCTTAAAAGGTTTAAGGAGTTCAAAGCTCTTACAGAAAAAAATTTTGGGAAGAAAATCAAAATACTAAGAATAGATAATGGGAAGGAATACACCTCAGAAATCTTTAAGGAATTTTGTGTAAATCTTGAGATTAAGAGGGAGTTTACTATAGCCTATGATCCTCAACAAAATGGTGTTGTTGAGAGGAAAAATAGAACTATTATAAAAGTTGCTAGAGCAATGTTGTTTGACCAAAACATAGAAACTTCATTTTAGGTAGAATCCTCTAGGATAGTTGTCTACATTCAAAATAGATGTCCTCACTCACATATAGATAACAAGACTCTTGAAGAATCATTTACTGGTGTAAAACCTGACAAAATTCACTTAAGGATCTTTGGTTGCCCTATCTACATTCATGTAACTAAAGAAAAGAGATCTAAAATAGAACCTATTGGAAAGAAAGGGATATTTGTGGGCTATAGTGAAACCTCAAAAGCTTACAGAATATACATATCTGGACATAAAAAATTGAACTAAGTAGAGATGTCATCTTTGAGGAAGACATTGCTTTCAAAAGGGCAAAGATTTTTAATGAGATAGAAATTCAAGATTCTCCTAAAGTCATGGAGGAGGATCCTGCTCTTGAGATTCAGAGGGAGTATCCTGAAGAAATCATAAATGAAAACCAAAATGCTCCAGAAGAGAATCCTAATAACAATAGCAAGAGGAGACCCCTTTGGGCTAGAAAGATGATTAGGAAGCTGATAATTATACAGCACCCAAAGGAAATTTTAGAGAAAGTAACAGACCCAAAAGATTCTCAAGCTATGTTGCCTTAATGAATGAGATCATTAGTTTAGAACCAACTAGTGTTCTAGAAGCTCTCAGGCATCAACTGTGGAAAGATGCTATGACAGAAGAGTATCAGTCCATTTTGAAAAATGATGTATGGGATATAGTACCTAGACCAAAAGAGAAATTTGATGTCTCTTCCAAATGGCTCTTCAAAATTAAACATGTTGTTGATGGTAGTATAGAGAAACACAAGGCACATTTTGTGGCCAGAGGTTTCTCACAAAAGGAAGGTACTAATTATGAAGAGACATTTGCACTTGTTGCTCGATACACCTCTGTGAGAGCAATAATAGCTATTCCAGCAACTAAAGGTTGGAAGATCCATCAAATGGATGTAAAAATTGCTTTCTTGAATGGGACCACTAAAGAAGAAGTCTATTTAGAGAAACCTGAAGGTTTTGTGATACATAAAGCAGACTCACATGTATGCAGATTGAAGAAAGCTCTATATGGACTTAAATAGGCTCTAAGAGCCTAGTATGAAAGAATTGATAGCTATCTTTTGGGACTAGGATTTTCAAAGAATGATGCAGATCCAAACCTCTATTTTAAGGTAATTAAAGGTGATATGTTAATACTAATTGTATATGTTGATGACCTACTAATAACAAGAGAAGATCACCTTATTACTCAATGTAAAAAGGACTTGGCTTCAAAATTTGACATGAAAGACTTGGGCATTTTACATTACTTCCTGGGGCTAGAAGTCTGGCAGAAATCAGATGGTATCATTCTAAATCAAGGAAAGTATACTATTTATATTCTGAAGAGATTTGGGATGTTAGACTATAGACCCATGTCTACACATATGGAAACCAACTTAAACAAATTGAAAGAAGCAGCAACAGAATCAAAATTTGCAAATTCTACTCTCTATAGACAGATAATTGGATCTTTAATGTACTTGGTTAACACCAAACTGGATATTTGCTATGCAATGAATTCCCTAAGCCAGTTTATGTGTGAGCTAAAGGAAATTCACCTTGTTGTTGTGAAGCATATATTGAGATACCTTCAAGGTACTATTGGATATGGTCTCAAATACAACTATGTCAACCTAGACTTACATGGATACTTTGATTCAGATTGGGTTGGAAGTGTAACCGATCAGAAAAGCACATTAGGATGTTGCTTCAGTTTAGGATCAGCTATGATCTCTTGGATCAGTAGGAAATAGTCTTCAGTGGCACAAAGCTCAACAAAAGCTGAATATATTACAGCCTCTATGGGAGCAAGAGAAGAAGTATGGCTCTGAAAATTGCTTATGGGATTATTTGGTGAGTCCCCAAATCCTACTATTATCCACTATGGCAATCAGAGTTGCATTAAGCTTTCAGTGAATCTAGTATTCCATGATAGATCAAAGCATATAAATATCCCTTACCACTATGTAAGAGACAAGTTAGAAAGGAATGTGATCCAGTTGGAGTATATTAGTAAAAATGATCAAATAATAGACATTCTCACCAAGCCTCTCTCCAAAGTTCAAGTTGAACACTTCAGGAAGAAACTTGGTATGGTTGAAATGTAAATTATTATTGAGATTGAGATTCAAATTTTTTATTTTTGTACTAATGTATTCAAAAGATGTTTAATGTGTAAATATTTTGTCATGTGTGTGACTCCATGACTTTATGGGCCCTCTCCCCCTATGTACATTATTGAAAGGTGATGATCTTTCTGATAATGAACACTTGTATATTGACATTGTAAGGTGATGACTCTACAATGATTAGTTTCACTATCATGATGGATATCATGTGACTTGATATCTGTGGATATATCATGATAGTATCTTGTGGACATTTTGATAGATATCATGAGACTTGATATCAGGTGAAGATCATTATAATCCTTATGAGATAATCATGGTGGATAAAATGTATCCATGGATATGCCATGATTTATTATGGTAGACATCATGTGACTTGATGTCAGTGCACATACCATAATGAAGATGTCTTATGAAGAATGTTATGTGACTTAACACTCTTAGAAGCATACCATATCACCTGATATCATGAGTAAGGTGATATCACTATATACTTGGTTAGAGTTATCATCCCTAGCTAAGAGGGAGTATTGAAATAAGGTAGCATCGGTCAAATATAAATGATGATTGAATATATTCAACATCATATTTTATATATATCGAAATCTACATCCCAAGTATATTATCGATCTACAATTAGAGGTTATTACCTACAGATTATTGCCTTTATTTGTTCTTCATTGAATTCCGATCAAGCATCATTATCGGTGATCACTTCTAGATTGTATATTATTATTTATTTGTGCAAGTTCTAGACATCTAAATTTCATCACTTCCATATGATCAAAATCGTCTACTCTATTCATCTATGTCATTAATAGTAATTAAATAATTTATTTAATCATTATTTCATTTTCTGCCTAAGGTTCCTAAAGTATGTAATTGAATAATTAAATACTTTACCTTACACCTTTTCTTCTCTAAATTAAATAAATAGGACAATTTATTTAATTTAGTCATTTGACCAATTTGAATTAAAACTAATTTTTAATTTCTCTTTTTCTCTCTCCTTGTCATATTCTCCATAACCCTCTTTTAATCCAAATTAAATTAATTAATCTGTGATTAGGATGTGCACCACTTAATCAAGATTAATGTCACATTCTCCATAATCTCCCACTTGCCTCTAATCTCTCATTAATTATCATAATCTTGTGTTTGGACAACCTTAATCAAAGTCATTAGCCACATTTAGCATACCTTTTATGGTCAACCTTTCCACTTGCCTTTCTTGGTCTTAACTCTCTTTCCCATGTGAGTTTTTAATTCACATTTATTCACTCAAGACTCCTCTCTTCCCCATGTGAATTTTTAATTCACTTTTATCTTTCCAAGGTCTACCCTATCCCCATGCAAAGTTCTAGAAGGCTTGACTTGTCACTTTACATGTGTCAAGGACTTCTAAAAACTTTGACTTGTCACATCACCCACATGTGACAAATCCACACCTTTTTGGAAACCCTCTCTTATCCACTAGATTCTTACAATCATTGTGAATTTTTAATTCACTTTACTCCTCCAAGGAATCTTCTCATCCCCCAAGGTACCTACAAGGTACTTGTCCTTCTTCCACCTCATGTACCTCTCTTCCACCTCACTCCCACATCATCCCACCCTAGGCCATCTCACATTCCACATGTCAAGATGTGAGGGCTTGTGAGTCTTCAACTCACCATAGCCCTTCATCTTGGCTTTGTTGGATGAATCTCAACCATTGAATTCTCTAGAGAATTCAAATTATTCTATAAATACCCCCTCATTTCTCTTATTTTAGGAATCAATCTTTTTCTATCCAAACTCTTGAAAAATTACCATTTGAGCTCTCATCCACCATAGAATTTAGCATTTCACCCATCTTGCATATCACTTTGCACATTCAATTAAGCTTGTCATCCAAATAGCACACAAATCTTCAAAGATCAAGGTCCAACCAAGGAAGGAGCAACATGAAGGTATAATCAATCAATTTGTTTTATCTTGCTTTCATGTTTACCATTTCTTAGGCTAATCATTAAGGTGTCCTCTTTTGTGTTATTTCATTTTATTGCATCATTAGTTGTTTAGCACCTCACATTAGAACATAGCATTTTAGGAGATCACATTTTTGGCACGCCCTGTGGGACCCACAAATGGGTCTCTTTGCTTTACATTTGTTTTTGTTTAAGTTGTTTGTAGATTCAGGTCACAGAGGGGTGGATTTGCCTCGTAGAGGGGCGGGCTTGCCCTCTCGGGTGTTGCAGAGGGGCAGATTTGTCATTTTGTTCCGACGTTTTTTGACAGTTTTCACTGTAAAAGTGTAGATACGCCCTCCTGTTCAGACATTTTCTAACAGTTTTTTAAAGAGGGGCGGATTTTCCCTCCTGTTTCGACGTTTTTTGACAGTTTTCACTGTAGAAGTGCGGATACACCCTTCTATTTTGATGTTTTTTGACAGTTTTCTATAGAGGGGCAGATACGCCCTCCTCTTTCGATGTTTCTAACTATTTTTCTGTAGAGTGGCGGATTTGCCCTCCTATTCTGACATTTCTAACTATTTTTCTGTACAGGGGCGAATTTTCCCTCTTGTTCCGACGTTTTTGATAGTTTTCTACAAAGGCGTGGATTTACCCTCCTATTTCGACGTTTTTGACAGTTTTCTACAGAGGGGTAGATTTGCCCTCCTGTTCCGACGTTTTTGACAGTTTTCTGCAGAGGGGTGGATTTTTCCACCTGTTTCGACGTTTTCTAACTATTTTTCTACAGAGGGGCGGATTTTCCCTCATGTTCTGGCGTTTTTGATAGTTTTCTGCAGAGGGGCAAATTTTCCCTCCTGTTCCGACGTTTTTGACAGTTCATTGTAGAGGGGCGGATTTTCCCTAAATAGCACGTTGAGGAAGATTTCTTGTTGATACTTCACAATATTTTTGCTTAAATTCACAAAGGGAAAAAAATAAAACAGCTAACATTTGCTTGTAGGGCCTTTATTTTATTCAAATTTTAAAGTTTTTCTTACTTTTTTATCTATTCACTTAGCATAATTAGGGGGAAGTAATACTTGTTGTTTGTTATGTCTATTTTTTTTTGTGTTACCCTAAGGGGGCATTAGTTTGTTTTCATCTTCCCCTTTGCATGTTGTGTAGACTAGGGGGGGTAGTTGGAAACGATTAGTGTCCTCTTCTTAGACAGACCTGCATGGGGATTTCATCACCCCAAGGGACGATCCCAACCATGCATATCAATGGGGTATACGAAGGGGGGAGAGCCAAAGTTGTACCCCAATCTAGTTGCGTCGTAATTGGCGGAACGTCGAATCTAGGGTGATTCCTAGATAGACGTGAAGAGTTGGTCTGAGTTTTTCAGTATCTCGCTAGGGTTCCTGACTCATGCTTGTGACAGACTGGTGTTCATGATTGTGCCTCACGTACCGAGCGTATATCAAGGACTCCCTAGAAACCTTGTTCATCTTATAGTAAGACCTTTGCTGGCCATACCCGTTAACACTAATCATAGGATTGTGCTTGTTCAAAGTGTCTTTCTGTGAAAAACCAGTAAATTTTGATAAGTCAGCCTCATTGAGTGAGTGATTTCAAGTCCTTGCCATAATCTCATCATCCAAACCAAGTCATTGTTTTTCTGCAGAGGGGTGAACTTTCCCCCCTGTTCTGATATTTTCCAATGCAAAGGGGCGAACTTCCCCCCTTGTTCTGACATTTTCCACTGCAAAGGGGTGAACTTGCCCCCTGTTCTGACATTTCCCACTACAGAAGGGTGGATTTCCCCCCCCTTGTTTAAGCATTTTTCACTGCAAAAGTACAGATACACCCCCCTGTTTCAGCATTTTTCACTGCAAAAGTGCGGATATGCCCCCCTGTTTTAGCATTTTTTTACTTCAAAAGTGCGGATACGCCCCCCTGTTTCAGCATTTTTCACTGCAAAAGTGCAGATACACCCTCCTAATCCACTGTTTTCACTGCAGAAGTGCAGATATGCCCTCCTAAATGGACCGTTTCATCCATTTGACCATTCCAAGCCTCCATTTTACCCTCCCAAGCATCCATCTGTCCATTCTGAATGTCGGATCACCCATTTCGAGTGGCCATTTCTCTATTCCAAGCATCCATCAACATTTTCTAAAAGTTATTGTTTCATCGACCAAAAATAGATAGGTGCTTCTTAGAACATCATCAGAGTCTGTACCTATCAATTATCATCAAATCATCCATCCCAATCATCTAGGCTTCATTTTGAGGGTTTTAACTTTTATGCAAAAACTTTTGGAGGCCATAACTTTTGACTCAAATGTGGGTTTTGGCTGAAATTTTACGGGCGGTTGCGCTATGAGGTGGCATGTGGATTCCCAATTGGACCCCTCTTCAACACATTTTCGAAACCTCAAAGTTTTATCTTGACCCTCAAAATCACAATTTAGTGTTTTTTTCTGATTTTTGAAAAATCATTTTCATTAATAACTCTGAATGCATGTCTCAGATTTGGGATGTTAGTTAGCAAGTCATCCTATCTTAGTATTGGGTATTTTCTGTAAAAAAATTGGACTCTCAAATGTATTCCTATGAAGTTTCCTAAAATGGTAAAATTTGACAATTTTTGAAAACTG
The DNA here is from genome assembly GCA_007115665.2 of Sequoiadendron giganteum. Lineage (NCBI taxonomy): Eukaryota > Viridiplantae > Streptophyta > Pinopsida > Cupressales > Cupressaceae > Sequoiadendron > Sequoiadendron giganteum. The sequence goes on along the minus strand of CM021107.1, from coordinate 198,526,266 downwards.
CCAAATCTGGCAAAAATCTCATTGTCAACACCTTACGTCCTCTAGTAAAAACCCATGATCTTGATTTCAAATCAATTCTATCATATCCTCTGATCCAATCCTAATATAAGCTCCAACCCAGTTCTAATCTGAGTGTTAGTCCCATCATCCTAATCTGAGCTTTTATTCAATCCCAATCTGAGCTTTCATCCAATCCCCATATGAGCTTCCAATCCATCCTAGTTCTCTATCCATCATCTATTCTTTCCTGCTAATCTGTATCCACCATGAATCTTTATCCCCCTCTCACATGACCAATAATAGTATTCAAGGGGAATCCTAATTACGTTGATGACGATAACGAAAATCTCGTTGATCATGAAGATTGTTGTATAGATCCCCTTGATGCTATCATTGCTAGAAAGCTCTCTCCAATTGCCTCCCAAAATCCCACTACTTCTTCAAACTATCCCACCATGCCTTCATCTGCATCTAATAATGGTCCTTATGCTACCCTTGACAAGGGATATCCAACATCCTCACCATTGACATATTCATCATGTCCTCCCTTTCAACCTCTATCCTACCCAACATCCATATCCTCCTCTCCTTATCATCATCAACAATCCTAATACCTCTACCTTAATCCCACATCCCAATCTTCCCATCCTAATCCAAAACCCACACTTTCCTATCACAATCCCCCATCCCAATACTCCTCCTATCCTAATCCACCATATCAATCCGCTTACCCTAATCCATCATCCCTATCCTTCTATGCCAACTCACCATACATTTCTTCCTATAGTGGTTCATCACCTCAATCTTCTTGTCCTAATCCAACATCCACACCTTCCTATCACAATCCCCCATCCCAATACCCTTACATTAATTCCACATCTCCCCATTCTAATCCTTCATCTACATCTTCCTGCTATCACTCACCATCCCAATCTTCCCAATCTAATCCAACATCCACATCCTCCTACATCACTCCCCCTTTCACCACATTATATCTTAATCCTCCATCTAAACATAACCCACCTCCAACCACTCGTAGTCCTCCATCTAGTCCCATCCACTCATCTAATTGTCCAATCCCTAACCCTAATCCTTCATCTCCTCCTAGTCCTCCATCCATTCCCATCCCCTCATCTAACCCTAATCCGCCAATTCCTAATCCTAATCCTCCATCTCCTCCTAGTCCTCCATCCAATCCCATTCCCATGTCTAATCCTAATCCACCAATCCCTAATCCTAATCCTCCATCCATCCTTGATCCTCCATCTATTCCCATCACTCTACCTAATCATACATCCCTTCCACATGTCGCCCAAGGACTCATGACAGAAGAGACACCATGCCCTCCCACTCTATCATGTATTGTCACTAGTGATGAGGCCCTCCTCCATCCTGCACCTATCCCTCCCATCACCATTCCTGACACCATCCAAATGGTTGAGCTGGTCAAACCCATCGAATCCATTGAATCCCCATCCTCTACTACTAGATCCACCTAATCCATTGAAGACATCCAATCCCCTCCTCCTAGTCCTAATATTCACAAACTTCAATCCCATGACCTTCATGAATCCTCCATCCTTCTAGCTCCCCCAATTGAGGAGTCCCTCCAACAATATTCCATCATCATACATCCCACACAAGATGATTCATGCCAAGAGCTTGATCCAAAGTATACAATCATATCCCCTCCTCCAAATCAAGATCCTACCATCCCATCCACTACATCCCAAGATCATAATCCCCCATCCATCCCATCTCATGATTCCTATCCTCAACCAAGTCACGATCCTATCCTCCCATCCACCCCATCTCAAGATCACACTAGCTCATCCACTCCATCCCATGACCCCCTTTGCATTCAAGATCCAATCACTCTATCTCATGAGCCCTCATCATCCACTGCCAAAAATCCAGATCCTATCATCTTCCCTACTCCCTTTCCCGATCCCTTATAACTCATTCCTCCTGATGCTGATATCCCCTCCTCTCCATCGCATGATCCTTCATTGCCATCTAGTCCTACCATCCCAATGCCACTTCACCTTGGTCACATTACACTTATCCATGGTGGCCTTCTTACAAAAGAAAAACAACGTGTATGCACCACCCTACCTCTTCCACCTACTAGAATGCTCACATCATTCTTCCAACAAAATAAGCATCCTACCCTAGATCATATGCTCAAGAACATGAACTATCAAGGAAAAGGTTTAGGCCTTCATGAGCAAGGTACTTTAGAGCCTATCCAAGTCAAAGAATATCCAGGCACATATGGTCTTGGATATGTCTCCCAAACCTCACACTCTAAAGATTTTGGTACAACCTCCGTACATCCTAAACGATCCTCTTTTAAAGGCACAAGAGGTACTTTCCATAGTTCTACCAAGTCTTTTACCACCATCCCCCCTCCTCCATCATATTACCTCAAAACAACCGTCCATCTTCCTCCCTCATCCTCTAAATCCATTTTGGGTCCTTATGTCCCTCTATCCATCATTTCTCATCCTCCATCTACTATGGGTTCTTATATCCCTCCATCAAACACCACACATCCTCCATATACACAGTCTATTTTTGCTCCTTATATCCCAAAATCACCACCTCCATCTTTTCCTATTCATCCTTTCATTCATCCACCCCCTGTGCCTCATACACAACATAAACATCCTACCTTCATAACTCCTAATCATGATCAACAAAGGCACACCTCCATTCACACACCATCATCACAAGCCTACCTCTATCACTCCATCCACATCTTCTATGTATCATCCATCTCCTCATACCCATCCCATTTCTACTAAAAGCACTTTGGATTCCAAAGCAAAAATGCATAAATCCAAACATCCACATGAATCTAAATCTCCTCATGTCCCCTTCAAAAGACATGTTGCAGAATAGAAAAATCGAATCCAAAATCCAAATCAATCCAAACGGCCACCAAGGCCCACTAAAGAAAAAATCAAAACCATGTGGATTCCCAATAAAAAAGAGGCCATTCCTTCAAATGAGAAATACCTAATTCGATCCAAAGTTTCTAATCTCGATGCTAATCATTTGCATCCTCCATCTCCTAAATTTGTTTTGGGTCCTTATGTCCCAAAATTCCCTATCCCAATGCCTCCATTATCGCCACATTCTCCACTCATTAACCCTCCTATCATTCCACATCTACCACATGTTCCAATGTTGGTCTTGAACACCTTCCCCCATCACACATCTACTCCATCGTTCCATCCATGCACTTTCCAACATCCCATCCACTATCCCCCATATCTCCCCCATCAAATCCCTTTAATCCATCCTCTTTCATAATCCATCCATTCTAATAAGGTTGTACCAACATCTGAAAAGTCACTTCAAACATGGGCTCTTATTACCTCATCTGGAACTTGATGCTTATGTCTTTTGAATCCATATCCTAATCCATCTTCACCCGTATCCTAGTCCAAAAAATCAAAAACTCAAAAAAAAAAAACTCAAAAACATAAGCACCTACAAGGTACCTACACTCATTCGTCCCCCAAAAAGAGAAAAAATCAGAAAAATACAAACAAAAAAAAAACGTAAAGAGAAAAATCATTTGTCCAATGGTGAAAACCTAGCAAACAAGCGCCTTGAATAAGTACCATGATGAAAACTTGGCAAACAGGAATCATGTGTAAATCCCCCTCTAGTCTCCTTCCACGATTGGGGGCAACATACACTTACGCATTCCTTTCCTCCATCTCCTACATCTGCCTATCTTCCACATCCTATCCCTCCTATCCCATTTATCCTAGTCCCTCCATCTTCATTGTGATCTTGATACAGATAAGGGAAAAATTATATACATGCTTTGGACACCTCTTGGCATATATTCCCCTCATCCATAAACTATCATATTCCCTATCCACCTCTCTCTATCATCCATTGTCCCTACCTCCTATCTACCTCTATCTATCTTCCATTTTCCCTCTCACTTCCTTATCCACCCATCCTGCTATCCCTCTTGCCTCAGCATGCATGACACATCTATAGTGGGGGCATCTCCTTATTTGCGATTGGGTCCTTGGAGACATCGTCCATCCATTGATCTAGGTAATCCTCTCCATCTCTCCATCCTACCCATCCTTACCTCCCTATCCACTTATCCATCCAATCATCCCTTCCATCTACCAAATCCTTATCTTCCTATAATCTCATCCACTAGTCCTTTTTCATCCTTTCATCCTTATCTCCCCATTCCTTTATCTAAACATCCAATCCATCTCCCTATCCTTATCTTCCTATTCATCTTTCCAACTCCTTATCCCTCTGTCCACCCATCCTAACATCTTTCTATTTCCTCATCCATTTATCCATCCATCCTACAATCTCTTCCATCCTTCCAAATCTTTCTCCCTCTATTCACCTATCCTAATATCTTTCTATCTCCCCATCTTTATCAATCCATCCATTTTCATTCCATCTCATAATCCCTTGTCATTGGTATCTAGCTATAGGCTACCCCCATGCACTCCAATGCCCTGCTATCTCACTATCATCACTCCTATCTATTTCCTACATCTTCCTCCTATTCTATTACTCTTCATCATTCATATATACATCCTCTCATCATCCCATTTCATCTTCTAATAATCTAGATCACAATCCCATCCTTGAGCTTCACATAGCCCACATCCAACATGTCGACCATCCCATCCACACGGCCTATCCTGTCTCATCATATCGGCTCCATCCTTTTATCCATTTATCATGGTCATCTCATCATCCCTTATCCGTTGTATTTCATCGGTCTCTTTTCAAACTACGTTGACCCTGCACTTTCACGTAGGCAAGGTCGATCGTTTGATCCGCCCCTGGGGCTCTATATTTTGTCTATCTTGTCATCCTCCATCATCTGTCTTTGGCCTTGTATTGACCTATCTTGCCCCTGCGCTCTCGTGTCAGCAGGGCTAAATCATTTTGTCTACCCCTACGGTATCTATCATGTATTTCACAATCCATCCTTGGCATCCATCATCCTCTTTCCACTTTTATCCATAGCCTTATATCAAACTACGAGGGCTCTGCGCTTTCACATAGGCGAGGTTGATCTTTGATCAACCCCCAAGCCGCTAGGTCTTTAGGTGGTGTCTCATCTTTTCATGTCATCAAGTATGTCCCTATCCTAGTTGGTACTTATAGAACAAGTTCATTCGTATCACGAGATCCAATCGGTTTCCAGTATCCTACATCATGTTGGTTAATGCATATATCCTCCATCTTTGGTCTCAATAGAATGTATCCTTCCTAATAGACCACATCAACCCCATCCATCCTCTTGATCCTATGGCAAAGGACATTTGAAATTGATTCTGATATTTTGATGCTTCTGACTTTTGTTTATCATTTGAGCTCCCTATCATCACTTTTCATGGTCACCTTGATCCATCATATCATGGTGTGCTTTGACTACTAAACATAGGGGTGTATATTGATCTATTTTATGTTTTTGTCTTCTTGGTTGTCCCATGTAGTACCCACCAAGACCCCTATGGTCTTGTGTTACACTAGGACATCCTTTTGTGCTTGTGGTTATTCCAATACCTAGCCCGACCAAGGTCTTCATGACTTTGAGGTGTTGGAATAGCCTTCTTGTCTGTTGTGTTTGTTTTATGCATTGGACACTAATTCGCCTTGGTTCTTCATACCCTGGCACTCGATGTCTTATGCTATAGTAAAAATCAGTGCTCTAAGTATGGAAAATTGCATTAGGATTGCATTTCATTTTCCATTCCATCATCTTGCATATCTCCCCCATCCTCATCCATTCACACCATCTAATCCCACTCTTGGTCTTGTTCCTAGCCTTGCTACAAGCCTTGATCCAATCATCCTCGTCATCGTCATCATCATTATCATCCATGGGATGTATCCTTCCCTATCCTTGTGTTGTTTTGGGATGTATCCTTCCCATATCAACAATACTCTCATCAGGATGTATCCTTCCCTATCCTTATGTTGTTTTGGGATGTATCCTTCCTTCATCAACAACATTCTCATCGGGATGAATCCTTCCCTATCCTTTGGTGTTGTTTGGGGATGTATCCTTCCCTCATTAACAACACTCATCCTCATTAGGATGTCTCCTTCCCTATCCTTGTGTTGTTCTAGGATATATCATTCCCTCATCCACAACACTCCATCAACCATCCGCCGAACCTGGCTTGTAGCTTGACTGCGGCAAGATCGTATTTATCCTGGAATCCATTTGTGCTCACCTTTACCTCCCATCACTTATCATCATTTCTTATCCATCATTTTACATCATCATTTTCATATCCCCTTTCATCATCTCATCTCTCATTATTTCCCCCATCCCTTCCTCCTTCATCAATCTTCTTCCCTTTTCCAAGGCGGACCCGCCCTTTTTCTGGGGGGGACCCACCCCATGCCGGGGCTGACCCACCCTTTTCCAGGGTGGACCCACCCCATGTCGGGGTGAACCCACCCTTTTTCTGAGGCGGACTCACGTCGTGCCGAGGCAGACCTGCCCTTTTCCGAGGCGGACTCTCCCTTTTCTGGGGCGGACCCGCCCTTTTTTTGAGGTGGACCCACCCTTCTACAGTGGGGAAAATCCGCCCCTCTGTAGGCCTCCAGCCCTTTTTTTTTCTTTTCCTTCCCGAGGCCGCCATTTGCAAACCGTGCGTCGGATTGACTTCGTTCAAAAGGAAAAATTTCTTAATTTTTCATTCTCTTTCCAACCATACCCTTCAATTCTTCCTATCGAGAGATTGTCTGGGACCCCTCTTTTTCCCCTCCCTTTCTAAGAGGTATTTTTTAACTTCTTATTTACCTTTTTTTCCTCGAACTAATCCCTTCCCTTCTCGTGGCTGCCATTTACAAAACATTTGTCCGTTTGACTTCATTCAAAATACAAACTTGCTTAATTTTTCACACTCTTTCCAACCATACCCTCTTTTTCTTCCTATCGAGAGGTTTCCTAGGACCCCTCTCTTTTTCCCTGTCGCCCTCTCGAGGGGGCATACCCTTCCCATTTCTCTATTTTCTTTTCCATAGTCATTCCCTTGGAGGATTGGCGCATCTTCATCCATTACCCTGCTAATTGGACAGCTCAGGTCCTCCTCCCCATGCTGGGGCATCATCTTTCAGTTACTTCCTCTATAGAGTCATCTACATTTTCTTTTCTTCGAAATATGGTTATTCTAACGGTACTTCGAAGAGGGGAAAAATGTAGACATCTAAATTTGATCACTTACATATGATCAAAATCGTCTACTCTATTCATCTATGTCATTAATAGTAATTAAATAATTTATTTAATCATTATTTCATACACTGCCTAAGGTTCCTAAAGTATGTAATTGAATAATTAAATACTTTACCTTACACCTTTTCTTCTCTAAATTAAATAAATAGGACAATTTATTTAATTTAGTCATTTGACCTATTTGGATTAAAACTAATTTTTAATTCCTCTTTTTCTCTCTCCTTGTCACATTCTCCATAACCCTCTTTTAATCCAAATTAAATTAATTAATCTGTGATTAGGATGTCCACCACTTAATCAAAATTAGTGTCACATTCTCCATAATCTCCCACTTTCCTCTAATCTCTCATTAATTATCATAATCTTGTGTTTGCACAACCTTAATCAAAGTCATTAGCCACATTTAGCATACCTTTTATGGTCAACCTTTCCACTTGCCTTTCTTGGCCTTGACTCTCTTTCCCATGTGAATCTTTAATTCACATTTATTCACCCAAGACTCCTCTCTTCCCCATGTGAATTTTTAATTCACTTTTATCTTTCCAAGGTCTACCCTATCCCCATGCAAAGTTCTAGAAGGCTTGACTTGTCACTTTACATGTGCCAAGGACTTCTAGAACCTTTGAATTGTCACATCACCCACATGTGACAAATCCCCACCTTTTTGGAAACCCTCTCTTATCCACTAGATTCTTCCAATCACTGTGAATTTCTAATCCACTTTTATTCCTCCAAGGAATCTTCTCATCCCCTAAGGTACCTACAAGGTACTTTTCCTTCTTCCACCTCATGTACCTCTCTTCCACCTCACTCCCACATCATCTCACCCTAGGCCATCTCACATTCCACATGTCAAGATGTGAGGGCTTGTGAGTCTTCAACTCACCATAGCCCTTCATCTTGGCTTTGTTGGATTAATCTCAACTGTTGAATTCTCTAGAGAATTCAAATTGTTCTATAAATACCCCCTCATTTCTCTTATTTTAGTAATCAATCTTTTCCTATCCAAACTCTTACAAAATTACCATTTGAGCTCTCATCCACCATAGCATTTAGCATTTCACCCATCTTGCATATCACTTTGCACATTCAATTTAGCTTGTCATCCAAAGAGCACACAAATCTTCAAAGATCAAGGGCCGACTAAAGAAGGAACAACATGAAGGTATAATCAATCAATTTGTTTTATCTTGCTTTCATGTTTACCATTTCTTAGGATAATCATTGAAGTGTCCTCTTTTGTGTTATTTATTTTTATTGCATCATTAGTTGTTTAGCATCTCACATTAGAACATAGAATTTTAGGAGATCACATAAGTTAATTTCATATCGAACTTAGTAAACATTTACGTTTATTAAGTAACTAACCCCGATTGGTAATCGGGTGGTTAGTTAGACTAATTCGCACAAATCATGGGACATGTCCACTCATGGGATGTGTCTCCCATTAGATATTTAATTTAGATCTGATCCTCAATTGAAGACATCGAAATAATTAATGTTATGTTCTTGAGGATCGAATACCACAAAGATAAATTTTGACTAGGAGATTCATGATCAATACTCCCAAGATTTAAATCTGACATCAACTTCCTAATTTCAAGTTCAATATTTTGTTTTAATCTGATTGATATAATTTACACTACCAAGGTCAATGATCTAAAAGAAATTTTGAGCCCCATGAGAATTATAGATCATGAGTATATTTTACATTGTAGAATACAAAGAGGGCCATTATATTATATTTTAAAATAATAGTGGAAAGTAAATATTATAGTCTACCCCTTCAACCCATCGATAATTTCCACCCTCAGGCCCATACTTTTATATGAGAATTATTTTTAGATTGGATAGATTCGCCATCATAATTAATGCTTTTTGCTATTATTTTTCAAGATTTGCCAATTTTTTCTACAAAATTTTAGTGATGTAAAACAAATCGCCAATAAAATTGATATTTTTTCAAAAAAAAAGGAAAGATTTGCCAATAGAAATTAATATTTTTTCCTAAAAAGTGAAATATTCGCCAAGATTTTATATATTTTTTTGAGGGGGGTTTCTTAAAGTTATCATTGGTTGTTGTTTTGTAAATCTAGGGTTTTGGGGTTGCATATTTGTTATTATTTTTTTAGATATGGGGTTTTGAATTTGAGTTAGAAAATTGGTTTTCTTTAGTTTTCATGATCCAGTCCAAGGATGGGGTACCTTACTAAGCAACCCATCCTTGCAGCCAAAAGTCACAAAATTTTATATTCATAATTTCATATACACAAATTTAATCTACTCAATGAAATTTGGTTTGTTAGATCGTGATCAAACTCTCACTAGAATGCAAATACTCAACTTTTGGTAGTGTATTGAAATTCTATACCTTTACAATTTCACATTATGCTTGGGTCCCTTATTTTATTGGACTTGATTAAGCTTCTCATTTGCTAATTATGCATTCCAAAGCCTTATTATTCCCATTTTCTGAAAGACAAACCAACATTTAATTAATACTATTAATATTTTAATCACCCTAGAATGTGAATGTCCTAGACTTTTAGGCCAAGAACCATTTTCCCAAAGGGAAAATGAGTCCCATTTAAGTCCTAGGATCCATTTTAAAATATTTTTTTTGTGGTATTTTAATGATTCAAATTAAATATGCAATTATCGGCTTTTAGAATATATTTTTTTCAGGAAATTAGATAAACACCTATAAATACATGTCTTTTTATCAATTCTAATATAAGAAGCAATCTAACACATATGATCAAATATATCCAAGAGAAAATATTATTGTCAAGAGAATTCAAGAATATATTTAATAGTCATTTATTGCAACATTCAAGATCCTAGTTCATCATGTTCAAGCTTATGTGTGTTCATGTCATCTTGTGAAGGCTAACATGCATTGTTGATCCTAAATCATCCAAGCATTTTCAAGTGTCCAAATCCATCAAACAAAGTAAGATAAATTTCCTTGGAGTGATATGTTTGTCTTCAATCTTCTAAGGGAAGCCATTGAAGGTTTCGTGAGTTGTAGCAAGCAAGTGTTCATTCATCATTACCTTCTTCATTCTCATTATCTTTCTATCAAGGTTTAATTACCAAACATGGGGTTTGATAAGGAAAACCCCAATTCAAAAAGAACATTTTTTCTCTCTATTTGTACATGTGTAGATTACAGGTTGAAGGATGGAGACCTTGAAGATCAGTTTTGCATTCTTGCATAAGTTTTCATCTTTGTTGTCAAGCCATAAAAACTCAATTGTAGATTTTATTTCTAACTTTCCGATAGTGGAACTTGTGTAAAACAAAAGCTAAGATCCTACCTCAGAGGATTTTGAAAATTATTTTCAGAATCCCTAACCAAGACCCATTAGCCCTAGGGCGAACCTATCCTTCAATGGGGCTCAAAACCAACTTTTGGTGATTGGTACATGTGTCCAAACCCTTCTCAAATTTACCTGCAAACGATGATTTTAGTTTCTATACTCTCAATAATTTGAATTTCATGTATTGGGTCTTAAAATTCATTTATTTTGAGCATTACATATTATTTCAATTTGGTTTTAGATCTATCCTATTATCTTAAGGACTAAGATCCAAGTCTGATTGACTCTCAAAAGTCAATCTTTACACCCTGTAATCCATTTCCTAATGAAATTCATTAGCCCTTAGAAAAGTACAAATAGAGAAAATACCCCCTTTCCCACCATTTCACTTCTAATATTAAATTATTTATTTTTCTAAACACTCACTTCTCTCACAATTATTAATTTCACAAAATTTAAATAAAAAAATTATGATTTGCTACACGACGAACTTTATTCATGAATTGAAATTCACTTGCGTACAACTTACATTTTCCATTTACTGTTCATTTTCATCCCTAATGAAACCTCTACTCTTTCCCTATATTGTTCTTTGTGTATTCTTAATTCTCACCAAAATATCCACACTTTATTTTGTCCTCTCTATTATTTCACACTTCTTTGTCTTCTCACCATGTAATAGTCTTTCATTGATTCCTATCTCATCTCCATCCCCACAAGAATTCCTCCCTTTCTCTTCGTTTTTTTAAATATCCTCCTCTCTATTCTCTAGCCACTCCTCCTCCATACAATAATATCCCTTAATCTATATTTTTCAATTTGTTTTGTGTTAATGTTATATTTCCCATATTTTGCATGGTCAACATGTGGGTTCCCTTTATTTTTATCTCCCCACTTTTTTTATCCCTCTCTTTTCACATCCCTATGCATTTTCTTCTAAAGCATCGTCTCTCCTTCAACTTTCTTGTAGCTATAAAAAAATGACTTTTAGAATTCTTTTTTATTTATTTTGTTTTGGTATCAATATCATTCCTCTCATGCCCACACAACCACCACTCTTTAATTTTATTCTTCTTTTCACATTCAATTACTTTCACATGCTTCCTCTTTTCTTAGGGATAAGAATAAAATGATCTAATTTTGATATGCAATTCTAACACGTGTCCCTAAATGCGAAAAAAATGACTTTTTGCATATATTTTTACGAGAGGCTCATACTCGCCTAAATACTTTTCAATATGTGTGTGATGCTATTATAATTCTTCCTATAAATTATTTTTTCTCTTGCTTCTAAAAATCTTGATATTTTAAATTCCCCATAAATTGCTAGCAAAGAACAAAGAAAAATAAATTCTCACAAACCATTGTGAATTTGGTTATAAAACCTTTACCAATGTGAGGAAAATACATCCTTTAATTTTCTTATAGGTGAAATTATGAACAAACCTCGTGGATTTCGAGTAACAATTTTTTTTCATAAAAATGCTTATGACTTAAAATAATGACCTAGTAAAAAATCCATTTTTTTCAATTCTAACCACACAAGAGACTTATTGATGGGTTAAACCCACAAAATTGGTTTACAATTCCAATGAGGATGGAAAATTGCAAAAAATGCTTCCATGTAGAAAATTCTGATTTTTGGGGGTTCGAACGAACTTTTGGTTCGAGTGAACCCAAAGGGGGTTCGCTTGAACCCCCCTTTGAGTGAACCTATTTAATGTTAGGTCCCACATATTCCACATTTCCTGGCATGAAAAATAAAGGGAAAATTAGTGGAAAGGGGGGTTCACTCAAACCCTACTTCTAGCAAACCTCCAAGGGGGGTTCGCTTGAACCTAGGTTCATTCAAATGCCCATTTTTCCCCCTTCTTCCCCTCTGGCACCAAATTTCTCTAGAATTTTTCCCTTTGAAGCTTGATTTGAGGATGAAAATGGATGATACCTCATAGACCCAACTAGATGATGGTAGTCCTCAAAACGAGCTATCCAATGAATATAATTTTAATGTGTTTTGGTTTTATTATGTATTTTTTTTTAGTTTGATTAAACATAGGTTTTTCAACAAAAAATAAGCTCTATATTCTGCACATGTGGAAAAATAGTAGATTATAAAAAAAATAAAAAATATCAGTGCACTAGATATTGAAATCTTTGATCCAACAAAAAAAGTTGTTGTATATGGTCTGCCTATGTCTGAATTGTAATTGGTTTGAATTTGAAACTTCATTAAGGAAAAAATATTCAATAAAACACTATGAAACAAAATGAAAGTGTTAGATATCGTAGTTACAAATCTAAATTCGAAAAAATTAGAATTTTATCCTTCGTGGAAAAAAAATTATGTTGTCTACAGTGAGCATCACTCCTTAAAAATGGTGTTTAGTAAAAAAACTAGTTTTCGAAGGAGATGGAAAAAGAAGTGCAATCTGATTCCAAAATTTTTAAAAGATATATATTTAGAATCTATAAACAAAATTTCACAAATCACTAATTTGCATCATCTTCAAATTCCTCACGGTTTAGCCACTATAGGTGCCCAAAAGTGAAGATTTAGTTAGAAAAAATCAGTTCAGTGTCCAGTTTGGCCAAAAATTGTAAACCAGTATTGTGGGATCACCCGATGTTGAGAGATACTTGAAACCATAGAAAAAAATCCAAAATTGAAAATTAAACTAAAAATATTTTGGGCAATGCAGGATCGCCCGTGGACAATATACAGAGATGGGGGGAATGAATCAGTGTTCTAATTTTAAACAATAATAATGGGTATGTGTAGGATCATCATGCAAAAAATAGGCCCTTAAGTGGCGATGAAAACTCAGAAAATCAAAGTTAGGCAACTTGACATAAAAATTTGAATAAGTTATCTATATTATTTCAAAAATATGTAAGAATAGAATCTGTAGAAAATTGAATGTAGTTTCTAAACTACTAGTTTTATTTTAAAAAAAGAAAAATCTATTTGGTGAAAATTTGAAATTTCAATGCAGTAGTACTTAAATTTCAAGGAAAAAGTAAGAAGTAGGTGTTTGTCTAACCACCCTAACCACAATAAAATGATAATATTTTTTTATAAGATTCTAGATATAAGTAGAGGACTGATGTCCCGATGTGATGCATATTTTTTTGTAATTTGTTTCCAAGTAAATAATTAATTATGATTTTTTTATTACAACTTTTAAAACATATAAAAATTTGCATGTATGGCCACGTTAACTTGGTCAAAAATTCATGAAATTCACTTCTTTTTTTATTAATCCTATAGTATGTGAAGCATAGAATGTAACGCATATTTTGGATTCAAAAAATGTGATACCATTTGAAAGATATAGATTTTTTTCAATTATCCTATCAATTAGGACTTTAGTCGTAATTCAAATAGAAAATGAATAATAATTGTTTATTAAATTCAAAGTAAAGCATAATTTATATTGGTAGAAAGCTAAGAATCTCCTTTAAAAACCCTTTTCATTTCGTCAATTTTGGGTAAAAAAATGTCGTCAGCCATATGGGTCATCATATCACTTACATATTGCCATTTTTTGGCCCATCATGATCCTGCACATACCCTTACCATTAAAAACTTCTCTAAATATGAACTCTAAAACATCAAAGTAGTAATTACTAAATTCCTTAATGATGATGTAACTAAACAACACAAATCTAAACATCCACACAATGAACACTAGATTCACCTAAAAACCTAGAATATGATAAACCATGGCATGAGAAGAATTGCTTGGAGCTATTGTCCAAATCTAGCCTTGCAAAAATAATATAGAAATTATAGTGATTATGTAGGCACCAACCCACAGGAGTTACAACCTTAAAGAGAGATACCAATCTCATTTTTTATTTGCAAGCACCAACCCATAGGAGACAACAATCCCCTATAACACAATCACTGAGCACCAACTCAAAGATTAAACATAATTACAAAATAATATAGATATTGTCTTGAATCAACAGATGAACATACCCTATAATTATTTCTCAATCTCACTCAACATCCTTGACTTCTCCTTTATAATCATGCATCATTTTTATTTATTTTCAAGCAAAATCAATCACTCTACTTTCATAAAAATATCTACAATATATATACACATTCCAACATGTAAACAATGTCCCATGTCAGCCTAGAACCTTTAAATAGTTTTTGTAATTAGCCATGTTGTCCAAGGATCATTCTTAATACAAAATGATATGAAACGTGTAGTCAGCTTGGTCTTAAATCAAATGTATTATGTGCTTCCTTCCAAGGTCTTAAACTAGTCCTATTTTAACTTTATACACTTCCTCCAACTAGCGCATGCTTCCCTTCTCTAGCACAAACACTCGGACATCAATTACAGTCAATCAACTGACACTAACTATACTCTGTCACTTCTAAATTTACGTGTGTTGAGGATCAACCTCTGAAACTCTAGAATTTGATACATTATGGATCTTACTTTAGTTCCAAACTATAAGCCATAACATTCAATTGTGGTAGAATACAGATCCAAACATGATGATAGTTTGATACAATGCATGTTCTACTTCTGAGTAGGAAACCATAGAACACTACCGTAAACACTTCTAGACTACCTTCAACAACTAGAACAGATACAAGATGATATTAAAAACATACTACAATATATCTTCATGAGTTTCCTTTTTATCAATAATGATAACATTAAAATTCTACAATTGATCACACAACTTGTCACAATGCTTCTAGATTCAAATGCTCAGACATGACATGACAAAGGTAATTATATTTAATTATCATTGATTTGTTGACCCTTTGATGTGAAATCTCTAGTCATTACACATTTAACATCAATGAAAACATATATTAAACAATCTCCCCCTTTGTCATTAATGGTAAACAAAAAAATGTTTCTAACACATCAATACAAACCACGCCTATTTGAAACTCCCCATATGTTATACAACTAAATTTATTGAGTGGTGTAGTTGCATCCAGGCTCACAAGAAATCCTACATCACCAAAAACATATTTTCCTTCCATGTTCAGTCTTTTGCATTTTTTGATGTGGGCTTGAGCTTGAAGGGCATATTATAAATTTTTTATTTGTGAGGACTTTATTTCCATTTCATACATCAAGTTCAAGAAAGGTGTTTAATGTAATTTGCAAAATTACGAAATTTCAAGGTTCTAGGGGTTGAAATGGTCAATTTACCATGGTCGAAAAATATTTTTAAGGAAGATTAATTAAAATTAATTAATTTTACCAACTTGGAAACCTAATAAAGTGTGCACAATACAAGTGAATCTTGGCCTTCCATTTTAGTCTTATTCTTTCAGTTTTGGTTCCTACAATGGAGAAAAAAACTAGTAGTTTCTGGAAAAAAAATAAATGACTCTTCAATCTCCAATTTGGGGTGCATGAGCACAAATTGGTTATTATTTTATTAATTTTCCAAAGGAATATACAATAGCAAGGAATTTTATGTGGTTCAACAACTCTTAATGGCACTTCTGGGAGCAACAAACTATATTTTATTTCTTTTTTTGCAAGAATTTAAAGGGTCAATCAAAGAGTAGATCTGGAAACCACTTTTTTTGGTTTTCACATAGTTCAAACCCTCTTTAAATATATCCTTTAATGGTTTTGAGAGGCATAAATCAACAACATCAAGGTTGGAGAAAGAACTTGTAGGTTGCTCATGAGAGTAGCACATGGAGTGGAAAAAAATTAGCTTGTGAAGAGAACAGAAATAGAAGAAGAGAAAAGGGATTTTACAAGTGATCAAGGAAGCCATGAGAGTTGTAGGATGAAGAGAAAATATCATATTTACAAAGAGGAGTTAATTCAAGGAATTTTAAGGCAAGATACCTTGAAGATGTGAAGGCATGAAGTACCTAGAAACCGTTGTTAGTTTTTTGAATTTAATTTCAAGTATTGAAATCCTCACTATATGTAATTGTTCTTGAGGAATTATCATGTATGCATGTGTATGAATATTGAAATAAATATATGTTTTAGATTATTTATCCTTTTTTATTTTAAATTGGGTTGGATGACATGATAAAGTTGCAAGATTGGGTAGTTTCATAAGAACCCCCAATCTTGACTGCATCAATTGGTATTAGAGTAGGTATGATACTGGAATGTGTGTGGAGAGAAGGATTTCAGATTTGAGAGAGATAGGGTTTGATGAGATATGATGATTTGTTGTATGTAATTGATTTGGGTTATCCTCTAATAGAGATAAGGTTGGGTAGAATGTGTACAAACATCCTCCACTATGTGAAAGTGGGTAGAGGGGATTTTGTGAGGTACATCTTCCAAAATCTTTATTGGGTAGAGGTGATTTGGGTTATCCTCTAATAGAGATAAGGTTGGGTAGAATGTGTACAAACATCCTCCACTATGTGAAAGTGGGTAGAGAGGATTTTGTGAGGTACATCTTCCAAAATCTTTATTGGGTAGAGGATAGTTATCATTTTTTGTATGTTTTGTTGCAAATTGTGAGTGGGTTGCAAGTGTTTGTAGAAATGTCAAGGAAGAAGAGTATGAGGTTGGACTTGGGTAAGGCTGTAAAAAAAATTATTGAAAAGAAGATAAAGAATTTTAGAGGAAGAGAGTTGTACTATTTGGAATAAGTGTAACAAAAATGTTCAGGAGGTTAGATGTCTTGGAGGAAAGTATTATGAAAGGAAAGGGGAAAGTAAAAGAAATGTAGATGAAATAAGTTGAATCCTATAATTTTTCTAATGCCTTTTCATGTGTAGGTAGAAGAAACAAATATTCTAATAGATAGTAATGAAGAAGAAAAAATCTTGACAGAGGAAGGAAATAATAAGATTGCAATGAAGACATGTCATCAAGAACGCATGGAGAAAGAAGAAGAAAATAATGAAAAAATGGATGCAAGTGTAGAAACAATGATGGTAGAAGAGAATGAAGATGCATTTTTAATGGATATGATTGTAGCGATGGAATGTGAAGAGATTAAAAATGGTGAAAACAAGGATGACTTAATGTTGTAGATTTTAGAAGCAAAAGAAGAGTGGTTTGGTAAGCTTGCTAATGGAGGAAAGATGAATGTCAAAGGAAAAAGAGGTAATCTATAAACATTTTGATTTTATTTGTGATTACTCTTTCATAGTGAGAGAGAATAGGATGTTGTTGTAAAGGATAAATTTGTAGTAATAGAGTTGCGTGTAAATGTTGCATGTTTGTGTGTAGAAATTGTAGAGGATGCTACAGGTAGAAATTGGTGGAGGTGGTTTCTTTGTGGTGGGATGGACCCCAAGAAGGAGAAGAGGAGAGGAAAAATAATTTGGTGGAGCATGGTACATGGTGGATGAAAATACACAAGAGGAGAGAAGAGTTGTGTGAAGAGTTGTAGGAGGAGAATGGTGAATGTTCTGACAAGATGTTGGAAAAGAAGAAGGAAGAAAAAAATCAGAAGGGTACCTATGAAAGAATTGGAGTATGCTGAAAATAGTTAACTATTTGAAATGTTGTTTCAAAAATTCAACTCCATTTTGTGAGCCATGCTCACAAACTTCTTACCCGGTGTGTTTGATGCAAGAGCATCTAGGCTCACAAGTAATCCCGCATCACCAAAAAAATATTTTCCTTTCATGTTTAGTCTTTTTCATTTTTGGTGTGGGCTTGAGCTTTGAGAGAATATTGTAAATTTTTTATTTGTGACGATTTTATTTCTATTTCATACATCAAAATCAAGCAAGGTGTTTAATGTGATTTGCAAAATTACGCAATTTCAAGGTTCTAGGGGTTGAAATGGTCAATTTACCATGGTTAAAGGAGATTATGAAGGAAGATTAAGTAAAAATAATTAATTTTCTCAACTTGGATGCCTAAGAAAGTGTGCATAAGATAAGTGACTCTTGGAATTTCATTTTGGTCTTATTCTTTCAGTTTTGGTTCCTAAAATAGAGAAAAAAACTAGTAATTTTTAGAAAACAAATAAATGACTATTCAATTTCCAATTTGGGGTGAATGAGCACGACTTGGTTATTTATTTTGTTCATTTTCCAAAGGAATATACAACATAAAGACATTGGATGTTTTTTGAAAACTCTTAATGGCACTTTTGGGAGCAACAAACTATGTTTTATTTCATTTTTTTTGCAGGAATTTTAAGGGTCAATCAAAGAGTAGATTTGGAAACCACTTTTTTGGATTTAAACATAGTTCAAACCCTCTTTAAATACATAATTTTATGGTGTTAAGATACAGAAATTAATAGCAGAAATTTTGGAGAAAGAACTTGTAGGTTGCTCATGAGAGTAGCACAAGGAGTGGAAAAACATTCAGCTTGTAAAGAGAAGAGAAATATAAGAAGAGAAAAGGGAATTTTCAGGTGTTTAAGGCAGCCATGAGAGTTGTAGGATGAAGGGAAAAAATAATATTTACAAAGAGGAGTGAAGGAAAGGAAGTTGAAGGAAAGAGACCTTGAAGATTTGAAGGCATGAAGTGCATAGAAACCCTTGTAAAATTTTTGAATTTAATTTCTTCTTGAAATCCTCACTATGTGTAGTTTTTCTTGAGGAATTGTATGTATGGATGTGTATGAACATTGAAATAAAGATATGTTTTAGATTATTTCTCCATTTTTATGTAATGTGGGTTGGATGACATGATAAGGCTACAAGATTGGGTAATTTGATAAGATCCCCCAATCTTGACTGCATCACTAAGCAATTCAGCTACTTGAAAGATAGAGAATTTTGAGTTAATTTCTCCCCCTTAAACATGAATTCAACAACCACATGGATTTTTCAAGTGTTCTACTGAGTTGGTAGCAAGTCAACAAAAAATAAGCAAGAGCTTTTGAATTTTGAGGATAAAAAAAATACATACTTTGTACCATAGATTAGGCTCAGGGATTAAGGGTCACTAGGAAGTCATGCCAAAAGAGGGAAGTCTAAAAAGCCAAGCTCGGGAAATTAACAAAGTACAATGGGATGTCATAGATCAAATTTTGGACTTGACTCATACTTGGAACCATGTTTTAGGGAATTTTGATATTTAAAGTTTGGTAGGGTTTCAAAGGAACCAAGGTGGAAGGATATAAAAAATTATTACTCTAAAAGAGTATGAAAGAATCAATAGGGATCAAGAGTTGGGAATACCTTGGAATACTGGTGTGGTGGCCCACCTAGCCTTAATGATGTAAAAAGGGGGTCAATGTTAATTTTTTGTGATATTGAGTTAATTTTGTTTGTAATAAGGTTTATTAAGACCATGGTTCATGTTTTAAGTCGTGTGGGGTCGGTTTTGAGTCAAGTTGTCAAGTTTTGCAAAAAGTTGCAAAGTTGCTCAAGCAACTTTTGCATTTTTGGTCTTATGTGGAAGTTGAGTAGTCAGATGTTTGAAAGATAGTTTGGAACCATTGGTTTTGGCTAGGAAATGTTTAAATATGCCTTGTTATGTTTGATTCAATCTTTTGGTGATGATTTGGTGATCAAGCAATAACAAATACTCTTTTTAAAAAAAAAAAATTAGTGTTTTCTTGCTGCTACACAAACCTGTACAATTTCGTATGGCCTATAATTATTATAACTTGAGGTGGAATTTATGGTGGACTGGTTCAACTCTCTTTTTCAATTTATTTCATTCCTTTTTATTGAGTTAGGGGTGAGTTAGGGCCGTTTTACTGCAAACAACTAGGAAACCCTAGTTTTAAGGGTTTGATTGAAGAAAACATGGATTAGAGCTAGTTCCACATATGGAAAAATTTGATAACTGGTGAAATGGAGGTAGATAGGTTTTTATTAATTTTTTTGGTGTTTACAGAAGAAGGGGATAGAGTTAGGGTTGAGTTTGATGCAACCCTAGCCTAATATCACCATGTATTAGGCTTAGGTGATCAGGTAGATGTAGGGTTTTGTACAAGAATTGTTTGGAGATCATTCCACTTTATGGTAATTGTATAATTAGACCCCATATGAAATTTGAAAACATATGGAATGAACAATTGAGGTGTGGAGATTGTAAACCCCAAAGTTGCTTTGTAAAACAAGCCTAATTAGGCCTAATTGCAGCTTTAGCAGTCCAAATTAGAGGGTGTTGTTACAAAACAACCATAACTAAAAATTTCATATGTCACTAGTTGGATTAATGGGTATCTGGATTGGTTTTCAAATATTGGGTGTTAGGTCTTCCCTGAAATTTATGTGGGAAAAACCTTGATTCAATTACTGCTAGGAGATTAAGAAGATTTGGGAGAAGACCACCAAGTTAGGGTTCCAAAGTTAAAATTTTTATTGAATTGAGTTTGTGTTGACAACCTCCACTCTACTCTACATCAAATTAGTATCATATCATAGGTTTTGGTCAATAGGTGGAAAAGGTTGAAGTTTGAAAGAAGCAAAGATGTCTCTTAAAAGTAATCCAACTAGTAGAGAAGTGAAAGAGTTGAAAGAAAAGCATGCCAAGGAGTTGAGATAGGTAAAGGAGTCTTAGGAAGTTGTCCTAGCTAGACTTGTAACACTTTAAAGAGACCAAAGGAGATGTATGGTTAGGGTATGTGCAGGATCATGATGGGCCAAAAAGTGGCGATATGTAAGTGATATGATGGCCCATGTGGCTAGTGACTTTTTTTACCCAAAATTGATGAAATGAAAAGAGTTTTTAAAAGAGATTCTCATCTTTCCACCAATATAAATTATGCTTTACTTTGAATTTAATAAATAATTATTATTCATTTTCTATTTGAATTACGACTAAAGTCCTAATTGATAGGTTGATTGAAAAACAACTACAACTTCAAACAGTATCACATTTTTTGAATCTAAAACATGCATCACATTCTATGCTTCCCATACTATAGGATTAAAAAAGAAAAAACTTAATTTCATGAAGTTTTGACTAGGTTAAGGTTGTTAGACATACGAGTTTTTATATTTTTTAAAAGTTGTAATAAAAAATTATAAAACAATATGCATCACATCGGGACATGAGTCCTCTACTTATATCTAAAATATTATAAAAAAATATTATCATTTTATTGTCGTTGGGGTGGTCAAACACACACCTACTTCTTATTTTTTCCCTAAAATTTAAGTACTATTGCATTGAAATTTCAAATTTTCAGAAAATAGATTTTAAAAATAAATAAATAAAACTAGTAGTTTAGAAACAACATTCAATTTTCTACAGATTCTATTCTTACATATTTTTGAAATAATATAGATAAATTATTCAATTTCTTACGTCAAGTTTCCTAACTCTGATTTTATGAAGTTTCATTGCCACTTAAGGGCCTATTTTTTCCATGATGATCTTGCACATACCCATCACCAGAGACCAAAGTGACGAATATGAAGAGGAAGAGGGTGAGAATTAAAACCCTCAAAGAGGAGTCCAAGATGAGGAAGAGTTGGACCCTAATGAATTGAGAATGGTTAAGATGTTGAAGGTTGTCAAAGGAGACACTCCTAAGGTGAATATGGAATTACCCATGTATGGTGGGAAGTTGGATAGTGAAGAGGTCCTAGGTTGTACTGATGCACTTGATAACTATTTTGAGTATGAAGAGGTAGAAAAAGACCAAAAGGTGAAATTTTCTAAAACAAAATTGAAAGACCCTGCCTTAACTTGGTGGAATTATGTGTAGGAAGAGAGGTTGAAGAAGGGAAAGTCAAAAATAAATTCTTGGGATAGAATGGTGTCTAAGATCAAGAGACAATTTCTACCTGGTGATTATGCAATACAAACATTTAGGAAGCTACAAAACCTCAAACAAAAGGAGATGGATGTAATGGCCTCTATTGAGTATTTTTGAAAGCTAAGTATAAGGGAAGGTCATGTTGAGGATGAGGTGGAGAAAGTATCAAGGTACATAAATGGATTGAGGTTTAATATACAAGATGAGTTAAGTCTTACCACCCCTAGAACAGTGGAAGAATTATTTCAAATGGTAGTCAAGGCAGAAGAAAGGATGAAGAAAAGGTAGGAGAAACAAAGTAGAGGCAAAGGAAGAAGGTTCAGAGGTAGAGGAACATGATGGGACTTCAATTTTCTAAGAGAATTGAGCTGGAGTTTTAGGGTTTCAAAGTTACTCATGGTAACTTTGATTATCGACTTTTTTGAAACCCTCTTGCTATGTTTAAATAGTGTCCTGCTATCGGGGGAACCAGTCACTTAAGTGAGGTTTTATCCCTCTCGGGTCATGCTTTACCGGCCCCGTTTCACCTAATTCACCAATCTTTTAGCATGATGCCTTATGTTCTACACCATCAAGAATTTCAATGCGGGCCCCACTTGGATGTTCTATCTGAAGTCTGATGAACCATCCGATTGTAGGATTGGATCTTGGCCGCTTCTCACCGACCTCGCAGGTTTTCCTGCTGGCGTCACCAAAGTGGTGTGAGGCTCGCGAGATGTCACCATCTGGCATGAATGGATGAGTGGGTTTTCTTCCCGAGGTGTTGGATATGACATGGGGCCATCTTTTCACTGATGATGGCCATTAGTAATAGGGTTAATTATGATTTCTTGCACACCTTACATGAGCGGAGTAAATATTTTGAAGGGTGTTGCGAGGTCTGCAAGGATGTGACATGTGGCTTTTCTTCTGCTCCAAATAGGACTATGTGGGTCCTACTATGTGGTTCAGATCTGCTGTTTTTGAGGGTTTTGATTGGATGTGTTTTCCCAGGCATCGAGGTGGATTGTCAATATCCATTGACTTGATCTCAACCCTCTGTTTTGTCAAGTGTGTTTCGAATCAGCGGTTAAATTTCAATGAGGGAGTGTGTGAGTTGTCTGCATGGCATATATTGTCTGGCTGTTGCTCGTGTCATTAATGGCGGGGTTAGGTAATGAAAATAAGGGTACTTTGCATACTGTTCTATATGGCAACTTTCAATTTAATGTGCCACCTGATGATATTGGAATGGATGAGGTTATAGATCAAGTAAGTTATGAACGCTTCCATTTTGTGATACAGTTAGGCCAGCATCCTATGAAATATGACCAGAAGCGGGATGAGATGAAGTATTATTAGGTTCATATATTGCTCTTAAATTGGTGGGGCAGAGCATTGATTAAATTAGTATAGGGGCAGAGAGTGGATAGCCACCATAGCAGTCGCAAAGGTATTGATTATCCCATGCACTTCGAAACATCAAATGGTGAATGTTGCAAGTTCTTTTTCTGTTAGGAAATGGAAAGTTTTGTTTTTGATAGAGGTAAGCCTTGATTTCTCTTGTTTGGTAGCCTAGGGCCACCATGTTTGTATACACAGGTCCAATTGACAGAACAAGGCAATATATCTATTGAAGGGCTTGTGCAATTCAATAATTCAGTCTACAAAACCAGAGATTATGGATTCTTGCTATGCCCACAGGGGGCATACATCCCTAGTCAGAGCCACTGATGGGACTTTAATTTTCTAAGAGAATTGAGCTGGAGTTTTAGGGTTTCAAAGTTACTCATGGTAACTTTGATTATCGACCTTTTTGAAACCCTCTTGTTATGTTTCAACGGTGACCTGCTACCAGGGGGAACCGGTCACTTAAGTGAGGTTTTATCCCTCTCGGGTCATGCTTTACCGGCCCCGTTTCACCTAATTTGTTGGTCTTTTAGCATAACGTCTTATGTTCTACACCACCGGGAATTTCAATGCGAGCCCCAGTTGGATGTTCTATCTAAAGTCTGATGAACCGTCCGATCATAGGATTGGATCTTGGCTGCTTCTCACTGACCTCGCAAGTTTTCCTGCTAGCATCACCAAAGTGGTGCGAGGCTCACGAGATGTTTCCATCTGGCATGAACGATGAGTGGTTTTTCTTCCCGAGGTGTTGGATATGATGTGGGGCCGTATTTTCACCGATGATCGCCATTAATAACAGGGTTAATTATGGTTTCTCGCACACCTCGCACGAGCGGAGTAAATATTCTGAAGGGTGTTGCAAGGTCTATGAGGATGTGACATGTGGCTTTTCTTCTACTCCAAATAGGACTATGTGGGTCCTACTGTGTGGTTTGGATCAGCTGTTTTTGAAGGTTTTGATTGGATGTGTTTTTGTAGGCATCAAGGTGGATTGTCAGTATCCATTGACTTGATCTCAACCCTCTGTTTTGTCAAGTGTGTTCCGAATCAGCGGTTAAATTTCAATGAGGGGGTGTGTGAGTTGTTCATGTGGCATATATTGCCTGGCTATTGCTCGTGTCATTAATGGCACCTATTTTCCTTCTCCAAATGATCTCCACCTAATTCTCTCCGACGTGTGAACAGTGCCATCCTACTGAGAGTATTCATGGTTATCTCAGTCACTAATTGTTCGAGTGCTTGAATTGCCTTCAAGTAATTGTACCCTGCATGCTGGGCTATTCTATAAATGCTGACTAAGTTGTATGCAATTAGCATTGCATTTTCTTGTATATGTGTGTAGGAAGGTTTCTTCTCCTGTGTGTTGTAGAGCTCTATTTCTTTCATGGATATATCAATTAAACGTAGGAGTGCAAGGCTCGTTACCAATCATGATGGAGCCTGTTACACCCATATCACCTGAGGGTACTACAAGAAATACTAAAAAGAAGCCAGTGCACTGTTCATCCCCGGTGATCATTTCAAATTCAGATGAATTTGATACCGACTCGGACTACAGGTGTTACTTGGCCACTCTGACTAAACTCATTGGAGTAAACGAGGAGGCCATGGCAGTTGAACCGATAACTGCGTTGGCACCAACTCCGGTTGATAGGGGTCGTGCTAGCAAAGCTGATCATGAAGAGGAGGTTCCATCACTATCTCGGGCACGGACTCGAAGTAGTCGCTTGTACCGGGGTCGTGATTTCTCTTGATGATGACTAGTGGTGGGTTGGTTGGACGTGTTTGCTCCTACTTTTTTTTTCTCCTGTGGACATGGACGTGCACGTGCTTTGCACGAATTTTGTTCTTTGACTGGTTACTGTGTAATCATTTTTTTTATTCCTTCGATCATGCATGATATTATCTAATGATAATAAATGTGAATTTGAATTTCACTATTGAGTTGAAATTCAATTTTGTATCGACAATGTAGCCTAATGCTTGTTGCTCTCCTGTTATATAAAGGAGATTTCACGGCTCATTGTGGGGTCAGGATTTTTGGGTCTGAAGCTTTGAAGTTTGTACAGTCAGTCTCACAGTTAAAGTGTTATGAACATTTTGTTCAGGAAATCATCCCGAGTAGGGATTTGTATACAATTAGTATGATATGCTTTTAAATTACCGATATCGAAAGAAATCTATAAAACTAAGATGGTTTACTCTCCTATGTGTGTGCCATGGATTATGAGTGGAATTATCAAGGGTTCCTCCTTTCAATTTCAACAATTAACTGAAAGTGTAGTTAGTTTTTCTTGCTTTAACTTAAGGAGTTAATCAAATTCTTGAAGATTCAATTACATGTTCATGGTTGTATATGCTTAGGATTCTTGAAGAAGTACTATTTTAGTGTACTAAAATATCTCATGATAGTAATGCTATATGAAGATTAGTTCATAGTATCGAGATTTTATTCTGTATGACTCCGTTGCCCAATGGATGAGGCACTGAACAATGTTTGTAGCCTTCTTTTTGGTTTAAGACTGTAAGCTCTAAGCATGGTAATCTAAATACTGAACATAAACACTTGTTAAAACCTTGTCTTCCTTCGGGAGGTATTTCCTTATAGTAAGTGGGTCAATTTCGTTGCTCTTTGGCACTAGTAATCATTCTCTGGTCTGCGAATACCATGAAATGATGACTATCCCTGTAAGTGTGTAGGAATTGTGATCTGTATATAGGAAGTGTTCTTACCAGTCATGAGGCATTCTTATGAACACATTTAGGTTTACCCACCTTGGTCCTACAGAGCCAAAAGTGTAGGAGAGTTCAGTCCACAACTGACTCTCGTTAGTTGGCCACTAGTTGTTGTAGTTATCCGTGATAGGGGTTGGCTACCTCTTAGAGATCTGCAATCTCTATGTGAAAAAAAAAAAAACATCAACAGAATGGCGACTCTGCTGTGGAAAAACTCAGT
The DNA here is from genome assembly GCA_007115665.2 of Sequoiadendron giganteum. Lineage (NCBI taxonomy): Eukaryota > Viridiplantae > Streptophyta > Pinopsida > Cupressales > Cupressaceae > Sequoiadendron > Sequoiadendron giganteum. The sequence continues at coordinate 198,499,682 of CM021107.1, read as the reverse complement.
AAGTTTTGGTTGCAGATGGTGCTGATATAGAGTCATATTAATGACATGTTGTTCTAAATTTACAAAGTGAATGTTTTCAAAATAAGCCAAAGGAGGTAGTTCAAATTAACCCTGATAAATCTTATGATCTATGGTTTCTTATAAGCAAAGGATTCAGGAGTTCTAGAGTTATTCATTGAAGGATGATTTTTATTTGGAAGACCTTGTGAGAAATTTAAAGAAAAATAAGAGAGGGAGAAAGAAGAAAAAGGAACCATAGAGGTCAGAGGTGCTTATCCAGAGTCTATTGTCAAATAATAAAGATAAGTATTAGAATTCCACGGCAATAGATTATGATTATGGAAGATATTGTTGATGCTATGGTGCGGCTCTGTAATGGGTAATGAAACCCATAATCTGACAGAACCTAGAAAAAAGGCTGTCAAAGGCTTTGAAATATTGTCCTCTGAAAGGAGGTGGTGACTCTGTTTGAAGAACCAGTGAATAAATGAAGAAATAGTCCTAGATTTGTGCTATCTATAGTCTGGAAAAGAGGTTGATACATGCTGCAAACAACTACCAGGTATTTCACTAAAACTAAAACAGTTCACTACTTCTAATGATAATGGGTGTTTTGATTAAGGATAAAATGGTTCCAAATTTATATGTTAAGCATATACAAGGGAACAATGATTGGTTTTACCATAACTCTAGTAATACAATATGTAAAGGATTTGTGAAATGTATTTGTATTGCATAAAATCTTGGAAAGCAAGGAATACTTTTGTCAGTCATTAATAAACTCCTAGTTGAGCTAACAATCGATCTGCCTGATAATTGTATGCTAGTGAGTAGTCTCTTGTGTGTAAGGTCAAATATAAATATACCAAAAGAGAAAGTTGTATTAAGTCCTTTGGGGAGTTTTGTAACTCAAAGGTATATGCCTTATATGTTTAGTGGTATCAGTAATTACCTAATTCAATTCCTAAGAAAATTAGAAAGTGTTTACCTCAATATACAGGGCATGTTGCAGAATCAGCTTCAAAGCATTTACAACATTTTGTAGATGAAATGGGTGATTATGAAATTGATCATGAGGATGTTTTCATGAAACTATTTGTGCAATCCTTAAAAGGTGATGCTAGGGACTGGTTTTCCTATCTACCTGCCTTTTCTGTTAACTCATGGAATCAGTTGGTGATTGTTTTTATGGAACAATTCGGTGAAAGAGTCAATCCCAACACATTGAGAAAAGGATTTATGGGAATTCACATACAAGAGGAGGAATTAGTCCCGCATTTTAATCTTAGGTTTTCAATAGCATTAAGGGAGATCCCTAAATAAATAAGACCAAATGAGGTTGAAAGCTTGGTTGTGTATCTAGGTGCTTTCAACAAGAGGATGAGTTTTTTATTAAGGGATAAAGAACCTACTACTCTGCCTCAAGCATACCAGCTAGCTGTGGAAATTGAAAATGATATGAAATTCTCAATGATGAAGAGGTGTCTGGCTGCAAGTATTGATTACCCTAGCCTAACCAATGCTAGTAGAATGTCAGAGCCGACTATTCAAAAAATTGATGATAAAATTCTTGCTAGAATTGTTATAAGTCCGGGAATATAGTTTGATGATAATGAGATCCAAGTTGAAACCCAGTCCGATTTGAGTGAAGATGATCAGGTTTCTTATGTATCAGAACTGTATGATATGAATGTAGACACATAAAACTGACCTAGGCTTGCAAGCTCCATTTCTAATCATTTTCTTCCTAACATACTTGACTCACTTTCAACTATTAATTAAGTAATTCATAATTATTTAATTAATTCATATCTTTTCATTCTTCATGATTATTAAATAAATAAATTATTTATTTATTTAATGCGTCACTAATAGTCTAATGTCTTCCTATAATCAAATAAATTTCTTAATTTATTTAATTATTCCTGCCCTTTATGTCTTTCTAATTATTAAATAAATAACTTTATTTATTTATTTAATTACATCACTAATTAAGTCCTCCTTCCCTTAAAATTAAATAAATTCTTATTTATTTATCTAATCCACCTTCCACTATAATTAAATAATTATGTTTAATTATCTAATTATTCATTAACCTTTTCTCTTCTAAATTAAATAAATTTCATTTATTTAATTTGATCCACTTCCCTAATTTTGAATTAAATCTTTATATTTAATTTAAAAGGTTCCATTTTGTCACATTCCTCTAAATTAAATAATATCTTTATTATTTAACCCTCTCACCAAAATTAAATAATTCTTATTATTTAATTTCTTCTAAATCTTATTTATTTAAAATAAGTCCCAACACCTAAATTAAATAAATTTATTTATTTAATCTCTCCTATTTTATTGTGCTCATTTTAAATAAATATTTATTTATTTAAAATAAGTCCCCTTTTTAATTCCCTCTTTTAGTAAATAATTTAAATTAAATTATTTACTGTCACATGACCCCACCCTTTTTGAATTAAAATAGTTTTTAATTTAAAAAGTCAACATCCCCTCTTAAATCAAATAATTTTAAATTATTATTTGATTCCCCAATGACTCCGTTTTTCGTGCCCAAGGAATCTCTTGTCACATGCATTGTCAGCCATTGATTTGATTTTCTAAAAGGCAATCTTGACCCTTCATTTCAAATTCGACCTAATGTTGCCCTAACCCTAATTGTGGGTTGTTATATGGAATCTCGTCCATTGATTCTAGGGCATCTCTAACTTTCAATCTTGGTCATTCACACAAAATTGCCTCTTCTATAAAAGAGCAATTTTGGTCACATCTTGCATCTCTTACATCTCTGGTCCTTTGCATTTTTAGAATTGTTTGCATTTCATAGCATTATTATTCTCATTTAGCATAGCATAGTTTAGATTTCATTTGATATTTAGAAATGTTAGATGCTTACTAATTGCATTAGGGCATAGTATAGCATATAGTTTATCAAATCCTTCAATGTTTGCTTAGGGATTGTCATTTCTATTGACTTGCTCTTTGTAAATCTGAGGGCAAGTTATTTATTTCAGCAAATTTAGAAGGTGTAATGGAGGTTAGTCATGGAGGATGAAGACAACCTTTGAGGTTGTTCATCTATTCCAATGCACTCCATTACCATACTTTGGGTTTTTATGTTCTGCATATTACATTGCTAACCATAGAAATTTCCCTTTGTTACAATGAAAAGGCAAGAGAAGGAATCATCATATGAGTTTTTTTGAGATTTTTGAGAATCTTAATACAAATTCCTATAGATCAAAGGCCTAATGATTATGAGTGCATTGATTTGTTTTGTGAACTATATGAATCAGGGCTGAGTTCCTTACTAGAGGAATTGAAACCTGCTAATTTGGCTCAAGTGATTCAATGGATAGAGATTGAAGAGTCGGCCAGGAATGCATCTACACAAAATAAAGGTAGTGCTCATTCATAACAGGATGTTTGCATAGGTAATGACGAAAATAAGAGGCAAAATGATGTAGGATTGTATGAGACACCTATTGTGTTTCCTAATCCTAATTATGATTCTAATATTACTGAGATTATGTTGCAAGCTAGTGATTATGATTTTAAAGGTAATGTTTGCAGTACTGAGAATGCAGCAGAAATGATATTTTTACCAGAGTTTTGTGGGGATAAAGAGTCCCATGTTTGTTCCCTAGTGAAAGAACAATTGTCAAATAATGTATATCTGGAGTGTACCTTAGATATATTAGCATTCGAACAGGGAAGCTGTATAAATGTTAAACAATCCAAGGATATTGATACCTATGATCAGAAGATTACAATTGGAGATAGCCAGTATTGTGATGAATATATTGGCCCTATGGTTTTTCTTGACTACCTATGTAAAGTGGAGATGGAGGTGCTACTGCCCTTTGGCACTGATGTAGTTAGTAAGGGGGTTTTAGAGTGTGCTGAATTATTCACTTATGAATCAACATATTCAACAGATAGTGTTGAGTACGATGAAGCCAGTATGTATTGCTCTATCTTTTCTGATCAAAGTGAAGTTGATGCTTTTAAACCTATCTCTGAGGTTTTTTATATTGAGATGAAGGAAGAGGTACAAGAAAGGATGTGTATGAAGTGGCCAGAGATGAATGTGTTTGTCCATTCCATGAAAAATGATGTAGCCAATATTGCTAACTTCTTTAATGCCCTGTTGTATTCCCAATTGACTGATTTCATGGAATGGCAACTAAATTTGAATAGGAAATGCCAGGAGAAAATTTCCTCGAGCTATGTATCATTTGGGTTAGGTAATGAAAATAAGGATACTTTGCATACTGTTCTATATGAGAAATTTCATTTTAATGTGCAACCTGATGATACTGGAATGGATGAGGTTATAGATCAAGTAAGTTATGAATGCTTCCATTTTCTGATATAGTTAGGCCAGCATCCTATGAAATATAACCAGAAGCGGGATGAGATGAAGTATTATTAGGGTCATATATTGCTCTTAAATTGGTGGGGCAGAGCATTCAATAAATCAGTATAGGGGCAAAGAGTGGATAGCCACCATAGCAGTCACAAAGGTATTGGTTATCCCATGCACTTCGAAACATCAAATGGTGAATGTTGCAAGTTCTTTTTTTGTCAAGAAATGGAAAGTTTTGTTTTTGATAGAGGTAAGCCTTGATTTCTCTTGTTTAATAGCCTGGGGCTACCATGTTTGTATACATAGGTCCAGTTGATAGAACAAGGCAATATAACTATTGAAGGGCTTGTGCAATTCAGTAATCCGGTCTGCGAAACCAGAGATTCTGGATTCTTGCTATGCCCACAGGGGCATACATCCCCAGTCGGAGCCACTGATGGGACTTTAATTTTCTAAGAGAATTGAGCTGGAGTTTTAGGGTTTCAAATTTACTCATGGTAACTTTGATTATCGACTTTTTTGAAACCCTCTTGTTATGTTTCAATGGTGACCTGCTGCCAGGGGGAACCGATCACTTAAGTGAGGTTTTATCCCTCTCGGGTCATGCTTTACCGTCCGATCATAGGATTGGATCTTGGCCACTTCTCACCGACCTCGCAAGTTTTCCTGCTGGCATCACCAAAGTGGTGCGAGGCTCATGAGATTTCGCCATCTGGCATGAACGATGAGTGGGTTTTCTTCCCGAGGTGTTGGATATGATGTGGGGCCGTATTTTCACCGATGATCGCCATTAATAATAGGGTTAATTATGGTTTCTCGCACACCTCGCACGAGCGGAGTAAATATTCTGAAGGGTGTTCAAAGGTCTACGAGGATGTGACATGTGGCTTTTCTTCTACTCCAAATAGGACTATGTGGGTCCTACTGTGTGGTTCGGATCAGCTATTTTTGAAGGTTTTGATTGGATGTGTTTTTGCAGGCGTCAAGGTGGATTGTCAGTATCCATTGACTTGATCTCAACCCTCTGTTTTGTCAAGTGTGTTCTGAATCAGCGGTTAAATTTCAATTAGGGGGTGTGTGAGTTGTTCATGTGGCATATATTGCCTGGCTATTGCTCATGTCATTAATGGCACCTATTTTCCTTCTCCAAATGATCTCCACCTAATTCTCTCTGATGTGTGAACAGTGCCATCCTACTGAGACTATTCATGGTTATCTCAGTCACTAATTGTTTGAGTGCTTGAATTGCCTTCAAGTAATTGTACCCTGCATGTTGGGCTATTCTATAAATGCTGACTAAGTTGTATGCAATCAGCATTGCATTTTCTTGTATATGTGTGTAGGAAGGTTTCTTTCCCTATGTGTTGCAGAGCTCTATTTCTTTCATGGATAAATCAATTAAACACAGGAGTGCAAGGCTGGGATCCCAAGGGTTACCAGTCATGAGGGAGCCTGTTACACCCATATAGCCCGAGGGTACTACAAGAAATACTGAAAAGAAGCTAGTGCATTGTTCATCCCCGGTGATCATTTCGGATTCAGATGAATCTGATATCGACTCAGACTACAAGTGTTACTTGGCCACTCTGACCGAACTCATTGGAGTAAATGAGGAGGCCATGGCAGTTGAACCAATAATTGCATTGGCATCGGCTCTGGTTGATAGGGGTCATGCTGGCAAAGCTGGTCATGAAGAGGAGGTTTCGTCACTATCTCAGGCGCGAACTCGAAGCAGTCGCCTGTACCGGGGCCATGTTTTCTCTTGATGATGACTAGTGGTGGGTTGGTTGGACGTGTTTGCTCCTACTTTTTTTTTCTCCTATGGAAAAGGACGTGCGCGTGCTTTGCACGAATTTTGTTCATCGGCTGGTTACTGTGTAACCATTTTTTTTATTCCTTCGATCATGCACGATGTTATCTAATGATAAGGAATGTGAATTTGAATTTCACTATTGAGTTGAAATTCAATTTTGTATCGAAAATGTAGCCTAATGCTTGTTGCTCTCCTGTTATATAAAGGAGATTTCACGGCTCATTGTGGGGTCAGGAGTTTTCGGTCCGAAGCTTTGAATTTTGTATAGTCAGTCTTACGGTTAAAGTGTTATAAACATTTTGTTCAGGAAATCATCCCGAGTAGGGATTTGTATATAGTTAGTATGATATGCTTTTAAATTACTGATATCAAAAGAAATCTATAAAATTAAGATGGTTTACTCTCCTATGTGTGTGCCATGGATTATGAGTGGAGTTATCAAGGGTACCTCCTTTCAGTTTCAACAATTAATTGAAAGTGTAGCTAGTTTTTCTTGCTTTAACTTAAGGCGTTAATCAAATGCTTGAAGAGTCAATTACATGTTCATGGTTGTATATGCTCAGGATTCTTGAAGAAGTACTATTTTAGTGTATTGAAATATCTCGTGATAGTAATGCTATATGAAGATTAGTTCATAGTATCAGGATTTTATTCTGTATGACTCCATTGCCCAATGGATGAGGCACTGAACAATGTTTGTAGCCTTCTTTTTGGTTTAAGACTGTAAGCTCTAAGCATGGTAATCCAAATACTGAACATAAACACTTGTTAAAACCTTGTCTTCCTTCGTGAGGTATTTCCTTATAGTAAGTGGGTCAATTCCGTTGCTCTTTGGCATTGGTAATCATTCTCTAGTCGCCAATACCATGAAATGATGACTATCCCTCTGAGTGTGTAGGAATTATGATCTATATACAGGAAGTGTTCTTACCAGTCATGAGGCATTCTTATGAACACATTTAGGTTTACCCACCTTGGTCCTATAGAGCCAAAAGTGTAGGAGAGTTCAGTCCACAACTGACTCTCGTTAGTTGGCCACTAGTTGTTGTAGTTATCCATGATAGGGGCTGGCTACCTCTTAGAGATCTGTAATCTCTATGTGAAAAAAAAAAACACCAATAGAACATTTGGATGAAGAGGACAATCTCAAAAGACACAAGGAGAAACAAGTGGTCATCAGCAATAGAGCTCAAAATCAAGAGGCAGTTTCAGAGGGATAAGATCAAATAGCAGAGGCAGATTTGGAGGTCAAGGAAGGGGATCAAATACATTCTCAGGAAGATGTTATCAATGTAACAAGATTGGTCATCAAGCTTGGCAATGTCTAGATAAGCAACCTTCTACTTCACGTGGTGGAGAAAGGAGAACCCAATTGGTGCAAGAGAAAGACAATGAAATTGTAAACACTCCATCATAGCATGTTGCTCTAGAAATTCATGAATCTTTGATGGTAAGAAGAATTTTGATCAAAGTTCCTATGGTGAAAGCACAAATAAAATCCCTCTTTAGAACCACCTACAAATCTCAAGGTAAGGTTTGTAAAGTTGTTGTCGATTTGGGTTCCACATATAATTTAGTTGCTCTAGAGATGGTATATAATTTTAAAATGAAGAGATTACCACATCCCACTCCTTACAAGGTCTCCTGGTTGAATAAGGGACAACAGGTCCAAGTTAATGAGAAAACATGGGTGGAATTTAACATAGGTGGGTATTAAGATAAAATATTGTGTGACATCATCCCAATGGATTTTTGTCATCTACTTTTAGGGATACCCTGGAAGTATGATAGGAATGCTAAACATGATGGGAAAAAGAACACCTATATGATAGAAAAGAATGGTATGTCATTTACACTCACATAATTGCAAGATGAAGGCCTGGACAAACAAGTAGGGTCTAGTATAATGTTGGTAGGAGAAAAGGAATTCTTGAAAACCATGAAGGAAGAGGGTGGACAAGGTTATTCCATTGTAATCAGACCAAAATCTATCATGTAACAGTAGCAAAGGTTGATGATTTTCGTAGAGAAGTCCAAGCCTTGTTGAACAAGTATAAGGACATTGTGGTAGATGAACTTCCTGATTCTTTACCACCAATAAGAGATATGAGCCACCACATAGACTTCATACCTGGGGAAAACCTACCTAACAAAGCAGAATATAAAATGACACCAAAATAGAATGAAGAGATTAGGAAGCAAATCCAAGAGTTGCTTGACAAGGGCCTCATAAGAGAGAGTCTTAGCCCATGTGTTGTTCCCACCATTTAGCACCAAAAAAAGGAGATTGGAGAATGTGCACCGACTCAAGGGCCATTAACAATATTAACATAGGGTATAGGCTCCCCATACCAAGAATGGAAGACTTGATGGATTGTTTAGGATGGGCATGTTAGTTTTCTAAGATAGACTTAAAAAGTGGCTACCATCAAATCAGGATTAGAGAGGGGGATGAGTGGAAAAATTCCTTCAAAACAAATGAGGGGTTATATGAATGCCTTGTTATGCCTTTTGGGATTTCAAATGCACCAAGCACCTTTATGAGATTAATACATGAAGTTGTAAAACCCTTCATAGGTAAGTTTGTGGTTGTCTAATTGGATGACATTCTTATTTTTAGAAAAACTAAAGAGGAACACTTGCAGCATCTAGATTTGGTTTTGAAAAGGTTAAATGAAGAAAAGTTGATGATAAATTTGAAGAACTGTGAATTCATGAAGGAAGAATTGGTATGTCTTAGATTTGTGACCTCAAAAGGCTCTTTGAAGATGGATCCTAGGAAGGTGGAAGAAATTCTCAGTTGGCCTACTCCTACATCAGTAAGTGAAGTAAGAAGTTTCCACAGCCTAGCCAATTTTTACAGAAAATTTGTGAAGAATTTCAGTCACATATGTTCTCCCATTATTGACACAATAAAAGGGGATAAAAGGAAAAGGTTTGTATGGTCTGATGAGGAAGAAAAGAGTTTTCAATATCTGATACAAAGGGTAGCACAACAACCTATCTTAGCATTGCCAAACTCTAACAAAGTTTTCACAATTGAATATGATGCAACTGGGTATGCAATTGGGGCAGTCTTGAGCCAAGAGGGCAGGCTTGTTTCATTTTTTAGTGAGAAGCTCAATGAGGCAAAGAAAAAGTATTCCTCTTATGACTTGGAGTTATATGCTATGGTACAATCCTTGAAGAATTGGAGACACTATCTCCTTACTAAAGAATTTATTATTTTTACTGACAATCATTCTTTGAAATTCTTAAACAACCAAGACAAACTCAACCATCGTGATAGGGTAGGGTTGGTTGGAACAATCACTATTCCATGCTCTGGGTCCTTGTTCTCAAGAACTCCTTGGTGACTCTCCCACCTTAACCTTTAGGTCCTATCTCATGTATAGGTACCCCTGGTTCTATTGGCCAACCCCACTATCATTTCACTCTCCATCTACCAAGCCAATCTTGGTGCCTTGCCACTAACTCTCCTTTAGCCCTTAATCTTCCCTAAAGGCCAATCTAAACTCCATATTCAATTTGATCTGTGCAAGGGTATAGGGATGGTTTCTATAGGTTCACACCATCCTAACTTATCTCTGAAAGCTCCACCTTGCTTCATTAGTCCATTGGTTTCACCAAACCCTCATCTAGGGTTTTAGTTCCCTAATTCTAGGCTTCCCAAATTAGGTCTTTCCTCCGAGAGAATGAGGTAACTCTCCTAAATTCTCCAAAGAACCCTGAATCTTTTCTATGGATTCTTAGTCCTGATGTCTACCACACCAATATTTCAAAGGTCTTAACCCTTGACTGTCCGTACATAGGTCAGACCTTTAATGTTTACAAAATTGGTCTCTTCTTTAGGTTTTTCTGACCACACAGTGGACTGTTATTTTGTTCTCCACTCTAACAGACTGGTGAAGCCTCATCTTTGTTAGCAAGCCTCTGCAAGGCTTCCATCCACCTTTCTACCATGTGGTTTCTCAGGGAAAGGTCACCCCTGCAAACCAAGTGCCTTGCAATTTTTGACTTTCCTAGCCGGGTACTGCCAAGCTCGCCTGGGAGAAGTCTTTCTTCATGCTTCCAAAGCTCCTGACCAATCCTAACCCTAACTTATATATAGTAACAGAGCCTAACCACATTTCCCAAGGGCCCATACACAAGTACAGTGGGGAAAGTAATCAGGACTCCATCAACTACAGTCTGCCAGTCAAAACAGTAAACTAAAAGACCAAACTAACTACAAAAAAATGCTTGAAATGCACACACTAGCTATCTACTATCCCACACAAAGCTTGGAAAGCAATTACACTACATTCTACAGCATTCACAATGCCATGATTACTCCTACAACACACAAGTTCAAAACAAAACACAGTAAATTACTCAATCTTCTCACTGTCCTCTCTTAGCATTCATTAAAATTCAAATTACAAAAGTTCTCAATTCCTTCCAACCTTGCTCACAGGTCGAAGCATTCCCTAAATAGACTCTCCAATTCAGTTAGGCTTGAGCCCCAACTATTCCATGGCCGGTTGTGGCTTTGCATAAGCCTTATTTTCAAAATTGTAAAACAAACTATCACCTAGGGAGGTCTACAAGGTCAAAAAACATCTTTGTAGCCAAACCCCAATCTAGCAAATGGTCAACATGACCTTATGAACATAAAACAAGTTCTCAAATGCCTCTAAGGCACAATTCCAAGGAATGGAAGGGATTTTCTATATGTTTAACTAAACAAGTTATTAAGTCTTGACCTGCTGATTGCCCTCCTAGATGATTGACTTTGGGGTGCTCCTACACCACATAGACATGTGAAGTGGGTGGAGTACCTACAAAGCTTCACCTTTACCATCAAACACAAAAAGGGGCAGTCAACCAAGGTGGCAGATGTTTTGAACAAGACATTGTTGGTTCAAGAAGTTCAATTGTAGAGTGTTGGGATTGATGCTTTGAAAGGTATGTATGTGGAGGATGATGATTTCCAAGAAATTTATGCTTCTTGCAATCAGTTTAATGGCACTTTTCATGAGGACAATTCTAATTTCTTGATTCAAGAAGGTTTACTGTTTAAAGGGGCTCAAATTTGCATTCCCAAATGCTCTATGAGAGATAATTTGATTAAGGAGAAGCATCATGGAAACTTAGCATGTCACTTTGGTGTGGATAAGACTTTAGAACATGTAAAAAGGCATTACTATTGGCCCAAGATGCATAGTGATGTCAGAAAATTTGTAGAAAGGTGTGTTGTTTGTAAAAAAGAAAAGGGTTGTAGTACTAATGCAAGTCTCTATCAACAATTTCCAATCCCAAATAGACCATGGGAGTCCATCAACATGGATTTTGTGTTGGGGTTTCCCAAAACTCAAAGAGGATTTGATA
>CM021107.1:198477105-198488018 GCA_007115665.2 Sequoiadendron giganteum | reverse complement strand
TAAGTGGCTTAATGGGTATCTAGATTGGTGTTCAAATCTTGGTTGTTAGGTCTTCCCTAAAATTTATGTGGGAAAAACCTTGTTTCAAGTACTAATAGGAGATTAGGAAGATTTGAGAGAAGACCACCAAGTTAGGGTTCCAAAGTTGAAAAGTTTGTTGAATTGAGTTTGTGTTGACAACCTCCACCCTTCTCTGTATCAAATAGGTATCAAGATGAAGGAAAGACCAACAAATTAGGGTTCCAAAGTTCAAAGGGTATGCTAGGATGATGAAGGTTTATAACTCAATAAAAGAGTGGAAGCAAAGATGGCAAGGATAAAATATTGGGATAAAAATCCCTAAAAGTCTAAGAATCAAACAACCCATAGAACTTGAGAAAATGACCCCTATAACTTCAACACATAGAATTTTTTGGACCTTTTGGAGGTATTAAACCATGATAAAAATATTGGGAACATCATAGAAAATATTTTGGGAAAGTTTTGACAAAGGGAAAACCCTTTTGTAATTTCTTAAATCAGTTATCAAAGGTAGGTTAACTCAAATCCAACATAGCACATGGATAAACATAGCCAAATGTACAAAATTTGAGGCCTACAAAGTTGTGATCTAACACAAATCATATTCTTCTTCTTGTGATAAAAGTGAAGGGTCACACCAAGAAATTTAAAATATCCCAAGTGATGTAGATGTAGCGGTAGGTCTAGGGATCATAGGCTTCTAGGCTTTTACACAAACAAAGTCACCAAGTGATGATAAAAAAACTTTAAACAAGATACTAAAATCTTGGTTATGGTGAGATCTAGTCCCACTAAGTGGCAAAAAATCATTGTTGCTAAGATATTGCAACCACTTGTTGTGATGGTTACATGTACTCAATACCACTATCACACATTGAACACAAAAATGGGATATTCTATAGGTGTGGAACTTGAATTGTAGAATGACATTTAAGATTGAAAAAGGATAGCATAGGTTTGTAAGATATGCAATAACCTTTCCTTAATTAATTTAATGGAGGAAAGGGAAAGAGGGAATCACTTGAAATTAAATACTATTCTAAAATGAGTAATGTTCCAAGGATAATGATCTTCTTTTTTTATTACTGGGATGAAATATAGACATCTAGGAACTAATAATCAATAGAAAGTGGAATATAAGCACATCATAATGAACACAAATTTAAGGATTTTTTATTCACATAACACAAATATAGGAAAAAAATTAGTCATTTTCATTTGTATTAATATTTGACATGAAAGTAAAAAACATTCTTAGATAGGAAGGCTTGAATGCCCTAGAAACATAGAGAAAGATTTGAATGCACCCAAACATAACAAATAAAAGAAAGAAAATCTATTGATAGAACTCTACATATAAGGCAAGATACAAAGCACGAATCTAAAAATTTCCATCCATAGCACTAATTAAGTAGGACCTATTTATACATGCTAGAAGGGGAAAGAGGGAGAAATAAAATAGGATAGTAAAAAAGATAGAAGAGTGGTTGAATTAATGTGTATTAGAAGATTATAGCTCTCAAAAAAATTAAAAAGAGCTAAAAATCCCCTATAAGAAGGCGTAATCATTCCCTATTACATGCATGCATGCTAGTGCTTGAAATTGCTTGTAGGAAGGCCAAATGTCCTAAATTTTCTAGAAGTGACCACATGTATTGAATTTATAGCAGGATATGGTAGAAAAACTAATTTTGTAAGGTGAGCATTTGCATCCTCAATTACAGCGTCAATAGGTTATGTTTTCTACAATTTAATATTTTATCCATTTGACTTGAGTTTCAAAGAAGTAGATGGTCCATGAATGTCTTAGTAGGGGCTTGCAGCTTAAATTTGATCCTATCATGTTATATTTGTTGTAAGTCTCCAAGGACTTACTAAGTTGTTAAGTAGAGTATTGGTTGTCATTGTGTGTGCTTCTAGTAAGTAACCAACTATTTACCACCCACAAATATCTAAGTCATTGATCATCATTCATCAAATGACTAGTGAGAGTCCCAAGCACTTTCTTTCCATTTATCTTGTGACTCCCACTAACCAAACATATTGCCACATAAGGTATTGCTTCCAATTATATTACATCATGACCAAAGAGTCAACTAAAGTGAGGCCCCATAACTTGACATAATAGACGAATAGAGAGATCATGAGATGAATATCTAGTGGAAGCCCAAAACATGAAATGCACTACATTACTAGAGAACTATGTGATTCAATAGTTCAAGGTGGTGGGAATTGATATAGCATAAATGATCTCTTTCCTACACCAATCAAACCATATAGATTGAGCCACAACAAGGTGCAACCAACATGCTCAAAGGAGAACATGGTGAAATCTCAAGCTACAATTATCAAACACAAAAGTTAATAGACCTTTTAAAAAAAACCTTTTATCTTATTGTATTTGATCTCTCTAAACTACTTGGTATGCTACAAATGTACCCTTTTCCTTAGTTTGATCAAATTAATTGTTGTTGAAATGAATTTGGCTCAAAACCATGATGTGAAAGCCACCCCAAGCTTTTAAAATGCAAATTAATATGGAGAAAATCATTTCTAACTAGTTGTTGCTTGCCATTTTAAACATGAGATATTCAAATTTGGATATTATGATGTAAAAAAGGACAAATCCTAATTTGTTTTCACATGTCTAAGATATCATAAAGAGTACCTTGTACATTAACTATGTTACACATTGCATTATCTTGTGGATATTGCATCATTATGACATTAGAAGTTTCCCATAATTATCCCTCATATTGCATGATTGATAGGTGTGACTTCAATTTTTGTTCGAAAAGTAATAAATCATATCTTATCATTTTGACCAAACTAATAGATCCTAACCCAACAAAATCATCCAAAATGATCAACACCACTTATTTTGTAAAATGAATTCCCAAAAGAAAATTAAGCAAGTTGTAGGTGACCAAAAATGCACAAAACCAATCCACGGAAATAGATCAGATCAATAGACATAGAGGCAAATTTTGTGGGCACGGAAATGATCTGAAGTGTTGCACACTAAAATTTCCAAGTCTAATAGAAGTCCTATGTTCTAGGAGAGTCTGAGCATGAGCCACAATGACAAATTCATAACTCCATCTATCACCAAGTGTTCAACATCTAACTTTAAAACTACACACCCCAATCCTCTCCATTAATTTAAAGCTTGATTTCAGATAATCTTTAAGTATACCTCAATTTGAAACCTGGATGGCTTCATAAGGTGTTGTTCTCAGATTGGTGACTAGTTACGGATTTGTTTTTTAACTATTTTGTGCCTTTCACCACTGCACACCCTGTCAACATTGTAACTCTTTTGTGAGGAAAACAACGTAATTATTTGGAAACCGTAGATATTTTCAATTCATGGGCAGTGTACGATGTAGCAACATGTAGACACACAATTCTCTTTCATTGCTTTTTCCTATCAAATATATAGATGTTTTATTGGTTATTTTATTTGTAATATTTGTTTGAAGAAAATAAGATTAAGAAAGCAAGAGAACTCATCAAAGATAATAGATTTTCACAATTCATAACATTTATTGTTTGATGGTTTTTAGATTTGATTGTGTAAATATTTTTGCACCAAAATTTTGGATCACACTCCATTATCGTGAAATATAACGAAGTGTAATCTGAAACATTGGTGCAAAAATATTTACACAATCAAATCCAGAAACCATTCAAACAAGAGAACTCGTCTGTTGGGAATTCACCCAACTCCAACGTCAGCATTTCGGTCAACTCCGATAGTCTTCTCCACCTCTCACCACTCTCCCACGCTAACTTCATCTCCTACTTGCGGTACCGTGGTGTCCACCACAAAACCATAGCCTCTATGCTTGTTGTCCGCGGTTGTGCAGTGCTACCACAATACCGCGACCTCATCTTCCCATGCCCATGGTAGTGCAGTGACTACCCCCATACTGTGAGCCACCATCTCTCGCACCGCAGTAGCACGATTATCGTGGCCACCACAACCTCTCTTGTCACCCTTCGTGGTAGAGCGGTGTCCACAATGATACCACGCCAACTTTCTCTCTCATCCGTGGTAGCATGGTGGTTGAAATCTGTTGACTTTCCTCGACGGCAGTTAGTGGGCTCTTCGTTGGCATGAAAGGACGTTCCCTCATATTGCATGATTGTTAGGTGTGACTTCAATTTTTGTTCGAAAAGTAATAAATCATATCTTATCAGTTTGACCAAACTAATAGATCCTAACCCACCAAAATCATCCAAAATGATCAACACCACTTATTTTGTAAAATGAATTCCCAAAAGAAAATTAAACAAGTTGTAGGTGACCAAAAATGTACAAAACCAATCCACGAAAATAGATCAGATCAATAGACATAGAGGCAAATTATGTGGGCACGGAAATGATCTGAAGTGTTGCACACTAAAATTTCCAAGTCTAATAGAAATCCTCTGTTTTGGGAGAGTCTGAGCATGAGCCACAATGACAAATTCATAACTCCATCTATCACCAAGTGTTCAACATCTAACTTTAAAACTACATACCCCAATCCTCTCCATTAATTTAAAGCTTGATTTCAGATAATCTATAAGTATACCTCAATTTGAAACATGGATGGCTTCATAAGGTGTTGTTCTCAAATTGGTGACTAGTTACGGATTTTTTTTTTAACTATTTTGTGCCTTTCACCACTACACACCCTATCAGCATCATAACTCTTTTGTGAGGAAAACAACGTAATTATTTGGAAACCGTAGATATTTCCAATTCATGGGCAGTATATGATGTAGCAGCATGTAGACTCACAATTCTCTTTCATTGCTTTTTCCTATCAAATATATAGATATTTTATTGGTTATTTTATTTGTAATATTTGTTTGAAGAAAATAAGATTAAGAAAACAAGAGAACTCATCAAAGATAACAGATTTTCACAATTCATAACGTTTATTGTTTGATGGTTTTTAGATTTGATTGTGTAAATAATTTTTGCACCAAAATTTTGGATCACACTCCATTATCCATCACACTCCATTATCATGAAAGATAATGAAGTGTGATCTGAAACATTGGTGCAAAAATATTTACACAATCAAATCCAGAAACCATTCAAACAAGAGAACTCGTCTGTTGGGAATTCACCCAACTTTCGCGTCAGCATTTCAGTCAACTCCAATAGTCTTCTCCACCTCTCACCACTCTCCCACGCTGACTTCGTCTCCTGCTCATGGTACTGCGGTGTCCACTGCAAAACCACAACCTCTATTCTTGTTGTCCGTGGTTGCACAGTGTTACCACAGTAACACAGCCTCATCTTCCCATGCCCACGGCAGTGCAGTGACTACCGCCATACCGTGAGCCACCATCTCCCGCACCACGGTAGCACGGTTACCGTGGCCACCACGACCTCTCTTGTCACCCTTCCGGGTAGAGCGGTGTCCATAGTGATACCACGCCAGCTTTCTCTCTCATCCACGATAGTGTGGTGGTTGAAATCTGTTGACTTTCCTCAGCGGCAGTTAGTGGGCTCTTTGTTGGCATGAAAGGATGTTTTTTGTCAATCCGATAGGACTGTCTTTATTATGACTTGGAAAAGTTTTTGCTGGCATTTGTAATTTCCATTAATTGTATTAATTTTGACTTGGCTATAAACTTTTATAACTTAGCATGTTTGTAATTTTAAAAAAGAGAAGTTGAATATGAAATTTCTCTGAAGCAGCAAATAATTTTTATGGTTGTTTTGTGTGATTGAATGAGTAATATAATATTAAAATTATTTTTACTGTCTATTATCTCTGCCTATGGTATTAGAGCCTAAGGTCGGTTGTAGAGAGTCTATAAATCCTGGCAGCAATATTAATCTTGAGTAATCCCCAAATTCCACAATTAAATGGGAAAAATTATGAGTACTAGTCTATCACCATAAGAGCATTGTTTTGTTCACAAGACTTATAGGAGTTTGTAGAAAATGGGTTTCCTGAGCTTGTAGATGTAGCAACATATAATGCTCTAACTCAAGCAGAAAAATATTTGTTGAAGGAAAACAAGAAGAAGGACTCAAAGGCCTTGTTTTTCATCCTACAAGGAGTACATGAAAGTATTTTTCCAAGAATCTCAGCTGCTACTAGGTCCAAGCAAGCAAGGGAAATTTTACAGATTGCATATCAAGGAATGGACAAAGTCAAAACTGCAAAGCTGCAAATATTGAGAAGAGAATTTGAGACCCTCTTTATGAGAGACAATGAGTCTGTTGATTCTTATTTTACTCAAGTAATGGGACTGGTAAACCAGATAAGAACACATGGAGAAACATTAGAAGATGTCAAAGTGGTAGAGAAAATTTTTAGGTGTTTACCCACAAGATTTGAATCAATTGCAGTCACAATAGAAGAGACAAAGGATCTCACACAGTATTCAGTTGATGAGCTTTATGCTTCACTCATTTCTCATGAGCATAGACTAAGTAGAACATCAAATATGTCATTGGAGCATGCATTCAAGTCACAAGCTTCAATTAACCAAGGAAGAGGCAGAGGTAGATCAAATTTTAGAGCAAGAGGAAGAGGCTTCAACAGAGGTGGAAGAAATAACTAGTCAAGTTCAAGTGGAAGAGGCAGCAGCCAAAACCCATCTCAAAACTTTCTTGAAGGTCAAAGGTATGACAAATCTCAGGTCTAATACCATTATTGTAAAAATTTTGGACATTACATAAATGAGTGTAGAAAGAAGTAGTATGATATGGCTAGACAAAATGAAAACTTTACTAGAGAGAGTCAAGATCATAGACCAGATAAAAGCACAATGTTTTAAGCCTGTAATGTAGCTTAAGCTAGTGAGAAAGAAGTTTGGTTTTTAGACTTAGGCTGTAGTAATCATATGACAAGAAATTTAGAGTTGTTTACAAGTTTAGATGAGAATATTAAGTCTAATGTCACCCTGGGAAATGACAACAAAGTGTCAGTTAAAGGAAAAGGGAATGTTAATATTGTGACCAAGCTGGCGGAGCAAAAATATATTTCAGATGTTTACTTTGTGCCAGGTCTTAAACACAATTTTATGAGTGTAGGACAGTTAGTTCAAAAGGGTTATAGAGTGATGTTTAAAAATGGGTTGTGCACTATTTTAGACAAATACCCAAGTGGCCAGTTGATTGCAAAAATTCATATGACTAACAATAGAATGTTTCCTTTGAGAATTCAACCATCTTTGAGCACAAACTTTGCACAACCACAAGAGGTATCAACTGTTATACAAACTGTCTTTTAGGTAGAGGTAAAGGATGAGAATTGGCTTTAGCATTTAAGATTCGGTCATTTAAATTTTGGAGGTCTGAATTTGCTTCATAAGAAGAACATGGTAAAGTGAATTCCATTAATTCGAAAACCCGAGAGAGTTTTTGAAGGTTGCATACTTGGGAAGCACCATAGAGAATTTGTCCCAGTAGGGAAATCCACTAGAGCAAAAGCCCTATTGGAAATTGTTCATTCAGACTTATGTGGTCCAATGCAAACACCTTCAATAGGTGGTAGTTTTTATTTTCTGAAATTCATAGATGATTATTCAAGGAAGACATGGGTCTATTTTCTGAAACAGAAAAGTGAAGTGTTTAATTTCTTTTGTCAATTCAAATCTTTAGCTAAAAAACAAAGTGGTTGTTTCATCAAAGTGCTGAGAATAGATAGAGGAGGTGAATACATGTCAAGAGAGTTATTAAATTTCTGCAAAGAGCATGGAATACAAAAATAGTTTACAACAAGATACACACCTCAACAGAACGGTGTAGCTGAAAGAAAAAAGCGGGACCATAATGAAGATGGCTAGAAGTATGTTGAAAGCCAAGCATTTAACAAATAAATTTTTGGTTGAAGCTCTATCTTGTGCAGCATATATCATGAATAGATTCCCAACAAAAAGAGTGATGAATATTATCCCTGAGGAAGCATGGTCTGGTAAAAAGCACAGTGTGTCTCACATGAGAGTTTTTGGATGTGTTTCATATGCACATGTACCTGATCAGTTGAGAAGAAAACTTGACAACAAAGGAGAGAAATGCATTTTTGTTGGATATAGTGAAGAATCCAAAGCATACAAACTGTTTAATCCATCAACCAAGAAAGTTATAATCAGCAGGGATGTCCAATTTGTTGAAGATGAAGCATGGGATGGAAGCAAAGCGAGTACAATCAATGTTACAGTCAATATCCCTCAAAATGAGAATGAAATTATAGTTCCAACTAATGTACCTGTTGTCCCAATTCAACCTCAAGCAAGTGGTCAACAATTGACACCAACAAGTAATGTAAGAGCAGCAACAGGAGGACTACAGACACCAACCACAACAAGAACTTCTGGCGCAGGACCTTCAAGTCCACATTCTACAGATTCAAGTGATTTATCAAATCCAACTTTAGCAAGCATGAGAAGACAAAAAATAAAAATTATGAGTGATATTTATAATCAAAATGAATGTGAGAATAATTCTCAGCAATTTACACTTTTTGCCTTTTATTCACAAGCTGAAGATCTAATTCATTATGAAGATGCAATCAAGGAAGAAAAGTGGATACCAGCAATGGATGATGAGATAGATTCAATTGAAAACAATCAGACGTGGGAATTGCAAAGTCTTCTAAAAGACAAAGATGTCATTGGTGTCAAATGGACTTATAATACTAAATTGAATGCAAATGGAGAAGTGCAGAAGAACAAAGCAAGATTGGTGGTAAGAGGTTATGCACAAGAACCTGGAATAGATTACAATGAAACTTTTGCACCAATTGCATGCCTTGACACAGTCAGAATGTTATTGGCTTTAGCACCACATAATTGTTGGTTAGTTCACCAAATGGATGTGAAGTCAGCATTCCTCAATGCCTATCTTGAAGAGGAAGTTTACATTGAATAGCCACCTGGATATGAGATATCAGGACAAGAAGACAAATTTTATAAGTTGGAGAAGGCATTGTATGGTCTAAGACAAGCCCCAAGAGCTTGGTATAGCATAATAGACAGCTATTTCACAAAGAATGGATTTACTAGATGTGATAGTGAACCAACATTGTATACTAAAGTGAATGATGAAGGTAAAATCCTGATCATATGCCTATATGTTGATGATTTAATTTTGACTAGGAATCTATCAGTTGATTTGTTCAAAACAGAAATGATGAAAGAGTTTGAGATGAGAGACTTAGGTCTGATGAGGTATTCTTTGGGCATTGAGGTAACACAAAATTAAAATGGCATTTTTATTTCACAGGTAAAGTATGCCAATGATTTTTTGAAGAGATTTAATATGGTGAATTATAAGTATGCACCCACTCCAATGGTCACTGATCTGAAGCTTACCAAAGAAGACAAAGGTTCAGATGTGAATTCAACTTTGTACAAACAACTGGTTGGGAGCTTAATGTATCTAACAACCACAAGGCCTGATATAATGTATTCAGTCATTTTGATCTCCAGATTCATGGAAACACCAAAGGAGACTCATTGGAAAGCTGGAAAGCGAATTTTAAGGTATATCAGTGGAACCAAAATTTTTGGAATCCAATACTCCAGAACACATGAATTTAAATTAACAGGTTACACAGACAGTGACTGTGCTAGGAGCAAAGATGACAGGAGGAGCACGCTTGGTTATGTTTTTCATTTTGGCATAGGAAGTGTTTCATGGGCTTTTAAAAAACAACCAATAGTTACATTATCTTCAGCTAAAGCTAAATACGTCGCTGCCACCAGTGCATCGTGCTAGGCAGTGTGGATGAGGTGAGTTATGAAAGAGATTCAAAATGAACAGGTTGAACCTACAAGAATTTTTTGTGACAACAATTTAGCCATTGCATTGTCAAGAAACCTTGTATTCCACAAAAGAAGCAAACACATTGATACGCGTTTTCGCTTTATCAAGGAGCTGATTAATGGTGGGGAGATTTCCTTAGTTTTTTGCATATCAAAAGATCAAGCTGCTGACATATTTACAAAAGAACTAAGCAAAGAGTGTTTCGATTTTCAAAAAGAATGACTTGGAATTAAAAATGGCGCGAGTTGTGTTCAAGGAGGAGTGTTGGGAATTCACCCAACTCCTACATCAGCGTTTCGGTCAATTTCGACAGTCTTCTCCACCTCTCACTGATCTCCCGCACTAACTTCATCTCCTGCTCATGGTATCGCAGTGTCCACTGCAATACCGTGGCCTCTATTCTTGTTGTTCGCGGTTGCGTGGTGTTACCGCAATACCACGACCTCATCTTCCTGTGCCCGCGATAGCGCGATGACTACCGTCATACCACGAGCCACCATCTCCCGCACTGTAGTAGCGTGGTTACTACGGCCATAGTAGCCTCTCTTGTCACCCTTCACGGTAGAGCGGTGTCCACCTCGATACCGCACCAGCTTTATCTCATCCGCGGTAGCACGGTGGTTGACTTATGTTGACTTTCCTCGGTAGTAGTTAGTGGGCTCTTCGTCGGCATGAAAGGACGTTTTTGTCAGTCCGATAGGACTGTCTTTATTATGACTTGGACAAGTTTTCGCTGGCATTTGTAATTGCCATTAATTGTATTAATTTTGACCTAGTCGTAAACTTTTATAAGTTAGGATGTTTGTAATTTTAAAACAGAGAAGTTGAACATGAAATTGCTCTGAAGCAGCAAATAATTTTTATGGTTGTTCTGTGTGATTGAATGAGTAAAATAATATTAAAATTATTTTTACTATTTATTATCTTTGCCTAATCCTTCATGTGGTATCAGAGCCTAAAGTCAGTTGTAGAGAGTCTGTAAATCATGGCAGCAAGCACAAGCTTGAGTACTCCCGAAATTCCACAGTTAAATGGAAAAAATTATGAGTAGTGGTCTATCACCATAGGAGCATTGTTTTGTTCACATGACTTATGGGAGTTTGTAAAA